>VONZ01001517.1:0-131598 GCA_012976165.1 Labeo catla
GCACATAACTGCTTGTTTGTTTAATCAGAGGGTCAAGTCTTCATGGTTGGACCAAAGGTCACCTTAGAGAAAATCCCTCAACTTGACACAACAAATTCTTCTGTGGACATCGATCTCATTGGGATCGCCAAGAACAACAATGAAACAAGTATGACAAAAGTATGACACTGTTTCAGTGTCAAAAAAAAACAAAACATGAAAGATGTCAAACCATTACACAAATCTCATTTACGTGCTTTTTGATTGTTTTACATAGTATTGCTTGTACTGTAGTTTCAGTTTCTGTCTCACAGGATCAGCTGCTGTAGCTTTCATGAGCTACAACATGATGGAGAATCTACTGAAACCAGACCTCTTCAACACATCAAATGACATGGTTAAAACCATGATGTCCACTGTGATCTCAGCTACTCTTCCCAAAACCACCAACACTAAACTCACCAAGCCAGTCAACTTCACCTTCAGACACATCAGAGTGAGACACTGAAATGTGTTTTTGTCCAAACTGAGAGCAGGTGGACATCTGAAAACATCTAATATTCAGTGTTCTTCTTTTTGCAGGAGCTTGATCCCAGCGGTTCCCTGTTCTGCGTGTACTGGAATATCAGCGAGTGGATTGTAGATGGTTGTTCTGTTTTAAAGACCAACAGCAGCTACACTGTGTGTTCCTGTGTTCATTTGTCAACATTCGCTCTCATCATGCAAACCAGCCGCCCAGTAGAGGTACGAAAACCCTTCTAGTGAACACTGAAGAACAGCACAGATTTGTCACTCATGTACTCTGACATGTTTTCTCAGAGTGACTCACTGCTGGAGCTGTTGAATTTGGTGTGTGTGATCGTGGGGCTGGTGTTCTTCAGTTTGGCTCTGTTGAGCTTTGTCCTTTGTCAGTGGAGTCCTGGAGTGAATAATGTGGCTCGAATCAACATCTGCATCAGTCTTCTGTTGGCTCACCTTCTGTTCCTGCTCACACAGCAGTTCCTGAGCGTCATACGGCCTCAGCAGGTGAGAATGATGAAGGAGCCCTACAGCTCAGCACAGCCTCACTGAGAATCATCATAACTGTCTCTCATGGTCTCCAGGTGTTGTGTGCCGTGATCTCAGGCCTTCTGCACTTCCTCTTTCTCTCCGGCTTTGTGTGGATGTTCATTGAAGCTGTGATGCTCTTCATCTGTGTGAAGAACCTATCACAGATCAGCTCCAAAAAGAGGGAGGTGCTTAGCAGTGGATTCCTGTGTGTGATTGGATATCTGATTGCTCTGGTTGTGGTGGGTGTCTCTGTCGGTCTGGTTCCTGAAGGCTACGGCAGCGAGCGGTGAGTTGTTGTTGTTGTTTTTAAGTTAATTTGGTTAGAGGAAAATAAAGCAGCTCTGGACTTTTGTGACATTTCCAACACCAGAAATGCTTTTCTGACAAATTCATTGAGTTATTATGTTGATTTTTCTCTAAGCAGCTGCTGGATTAAAATAGATAAAGGCTTCATCTGGAGTTTTCTGGGTCCTGTTTGCATCATACTAGCAGTAAACACATTTCTCATTTCTTTTTTATACTTTTTTATATTTAAAGGAAAACAAGCTGATAAATTACTCTTTTACTTTCCAGTCAAACACACTTCTCTTCATCAAGATCTTCATCAGTCTGAACTCAACTCTCAAAAGTCTCAATGCTGAAGTTTCACAGATGAAACAAACCAAGTAACGTTATAATTTAATCACTCTATAGAAAACCACATATAGTCAGTAAAGACACATTAACTCTTTCTTTGTCTGTTTCTCTGCAGGATTATGTTGTTTAAAACACTGGCTCAGTTTGTGGTTCTTGGTTGCCCCTGGATTCTGGGTTTCTTCACTAATGGCAGTAAGGAGCTGGAGATCCTCTTCCTGATCTTGAACTCCCAGCAGGGAACCTTCATCTTCCTGATCTATTGTGTCCTCAATAATGAGGTCAGACATCAGTTAATTTACATGTGTAATCTGGATGTTTTCACTGGGGTCCTGTTCTTATTTTGGTGATCTGTGACTTTTAGAGAGGGATGACAGTTGCAATTTGTTTAAACTGTTACTCTTCCATTTCCTTCATGGGACAGAATGTTCAAATGAGCCAAAACTATTCAAATTCCAACTGTAAAAAAAAAATAAAATAAAAATAACCAAACAAGAATGCCTTTCATCTCCAAGCTTTCAAAACCAAAATTTTAGTCTCTGTTTTTTCAAGCCAACGTCAGATTTTTATGTATTATTTATTTTTTTTATTTATTTCACCATTATATGGGGGGAAAGAGAAAAACATGAAAATATATATTCCTAAAATGTATCTTTTTCTTGCCTGTTTATTATTAACAAACTCAATTCTGGTTCATGAGTTTCAGGGGCTAAACTGATCTCATGAAGTCACTCAGCTCCTCTCGTCTCATTTTTGTCCAGGTCAGGCAGCAGTACAGGAAGTTCTTCAGATGTCTTTGCTGTGTCAAACAACACTGAGGACCACAACATGATGTTCAGAAAGTAATAAATACTGCTGAAGTGCCATTAATATACAGGTTATTTTAAAACAGAGAATTTATGTTTTTGGATGGTAAATGCCAGAGTTGATGCTCCTTTCTACAAATAATAGAAAAACATGTTATACGAGTGTCTTATTTTAGAGCTGTTAATACTACTGATTTCAAGCTGTTTTACTGGTGAACTGTTTTATTTAGTCTTTAATCTTGTTTGTTTTAGTTAGTTAGTTTGTTTTAATTGGTGGAGGGAGAAAAGCATATTTTTACAGATTTCTCAAAATAATCACATTTATTAATCATACAGTTGTGTGAGATTAAAATATATATATATAACTTTACAATTTTATCTTTGTTGATCTCAGAAAGCTCTGACTTAATTACCTCTCTCTCTCTCTAAAGACCCATTTTACAGTTGATTACTTCAAATATTGTACTATACGTTAAATATTCATTTGTAACAAAATTGTAACAAAAAAAGATGTTTTGTTATAGCTTTTGAAGTAAGGGGCCACCATCTTGCAATACAACAGTATGTCACGTCACAGGGTTGGTTTGCTCTGTTGGCCAATCAAGTAATATAAGCATTTCCTTACTTTTTGAACACACACGTTTTTTTAATCATTCTAATACATTTTTTTATTTCATTATTATATTGAAAATTACTAATTCAGTAATTAAGAGCCATTAAAAAATATCTATTATCATTTGCTTCTGTCCTTCAATTATGTATAAATAATTTATTTATTTCAATTTCCCTAACGCCAGTAAAACATTTATGGAAGATTGTTTTGCTGAATGGGCTGAATTTTTGGCCCAGTCCAGCCCTGATGATTCTCCTCTTCAGGTGCCAGAAGACACATTCAAATAATAAAACTATTTAAAGTAAACTAAAAAGGCATATGCTCAAAAAATGTTGCTGTTTCTGGAAGTCTGTTTGCCTTGACCATATCTGGTGTTAATGCATTTATGCTCTGAATGTGTTGTAGTCTGGAATATTTAGTACATACTCATGCAAATGCTGTGGCACCAAGATAGGCTACTATGAAGGAGGCTTTTGGGAATGCGATAGCCCAGGGCCCTACGTGTTTTAAATGTGGTCATTTTCATAAGAATCACATAAGCTAGGTGTACATTTGTATTTGTATTTTAAAAAGAAAACAGTGGACTGAAAGATATACAGATATCATACCAAGTTGTGTCGGTAAGGATCACTGTACATCAGGTAAGACTTTATTTGTGCTCAAACAGCATACACTGTGTGCACAATTATTAGGCAAGTGAGTATTTTGACCATATCATCATTTTATCCATAATTTCCAATTCCAAGCTGTATAAACTTGAATGCTTATTGGATTTAATGCATATCAGGTGATGTGTATTTGTGTAACGAGAGAGGGTGTGGCCTAAGGAGATCAACACCCTATATCAAGGTGTGCATAATTATTAGGCAGATTCTTCTTCTCAGGAAAAATGGGCCAAAAAAGAGATTTAACTGACTCTGAAAAGTCAAAAATTGTAAAAAGTCTTTCACAGGGATGCAGCACTCTTGAAATATCTAAGATATTGGGGCGTGATCCCAGAACCATCAAACGTTTTGTAGCAAATATTCAACAGGGTCGCAAGAAACGTGTCGAGAAGAAAAGACGCAAATTAACCGCCAAAGATTTGAGAAGAATCAAACATGAAGCTACCAGGAACCCATTATCCTCCAGTGCTGCCATATTCCACAACTGCAACCTACCTGGAGTGTCAAGAAGTACGAGGTGTTCAGTTGAAAATGGACTCAAAATCAACTCTCAGACCTACTGCCAATTTTTAGAAAACACTTTCTTCAAGCAGTGGTACAGGAAAAAGTCTTCATCTTTCAAGAAGACTTGATTTTTATGCAAGACAATGCTCCATCACATGCATCAAAGTACTCCACTGCATGGCTGGCCAGTAAAGGCCTTAAAGATGAAAAACTAATGACATGGCCCCCTTCTTCACCTGACTTAAACCCTATTGAGAACTTTTGGGCCCTTCTTAAGCAGGAAATTTACAGTGGAGGTAAACAGTACACCTCTCTGAACAGTGTCTGGGAGGCTGTGGTTGCGGCTGCACAAAAAGTTGATTCTGAGCAGATCAAGAAACTAACTGACTCTGTGAATGGAAGGCTTGTGACTGTTATTGAAAAGAAGGGTGGTTATATTGGTCACTGAGGTTTTCTTTTTGAAATTTCAGAAATGTTTATTTGTAAATTTTGAGTTTGTTTATTATTCTCACTTTAACAGGTGAAAATTAACAAGTGAGATGGGAAAATCTTTGTTTGTCATTTAGTTGCATAATAATTCTGCACACCAATAGTTGCCTAATACTGGTGTACAGATATTCAAGATATTCTCTTAAGAAAGCCAAAACTTCATGTTCAGGTTTGAGGGTTTGTTAACATTTTGGATTGACCAAGAGCACTGTAGTTGTACAATAACAAAATATATCCTCAAAAATACAGCTTGCCTAATAATTGTGCACACAGTGTATGGTTAGTGAGTTTCACAAGAGGTTGTAACAATAATAACAATAAAACATCATAAACAAAAAAGTCACAATCATATATTCTACATTTTAAAGATTTTTCCCCATTTGTTTATTTTCTCCATCATAAGCTTTGCAGGTATTTCAGAACCAAGAAAGCAGTATTTATATTAGGTTAAGATTATGCTATATAGGTTATAGGTTAAGGTTAAGTTAGTAAGCAGCCCCTCTTAGGAACAACAACCATATACTGATTGTCACGAATCTGGCCGGTGACCTTCTGTCCGCTCACCACCAGATGTCGCCGTCTCACATTCACATTACACTGACAGTTGCACCATACCCCAGACTACGTTCCCCATCAGCCATTGCACTGATCATCTGCGTCCAATCAGAGACTCTGTTTAAACTTCCACTCACTAGTCGCCCAGTATTGGATTGTATAATGCAAATGCATGCAGTATTGTGTTCCTAGTCAGCTTATCCTGTGTCTAGTTTGGTATTGTTTTGCCTTTTATTCTTAGTCTTGTTTCCTAGCCAAGTTACTTCGTTTAGTCTGTCTCGCTGCCTGCCTTTTGGAACTCTAGCCTGTCATATCGGAACACCCCTTTTGCCTTGGCCTTTGGATTACGTTCGCCGTTCTCTGACCCTCGCCTGCCTTATGGACTACTCTTTTGTCTTGCTCTAACATACCTGACTGCCGATGCCTGACCCTGCCTGTTTGACCAACAACAAGTCTTTGTCGATGTCCTTTAAAAAAAAGTCTGCAGATCACGTCTCCATCACTAGGTTACACTGATACACTAACACATTTACACATGAGTTTAGCATGGAGATGATCGATATGTATCACCCAACTGACTATTATGGGAATCAAATGTAAACAATTGACATTTCAGTTGTAATGGCACAAAATTGACAATTATTATTTATTATTATTTATCCCAATGATTCTAATTTTGGAAAATATAAATTTGTAAAATAGTGCATTTTGGGTGTTTGAATTAGTTTGAATACATTTACTGAAACTGAATGTTTCATATAATGAAAGTACAGAAACAGTTACAGAGAGACGGATCTGAAAGACAATTACATTCAACACATTTTAACCTAAAAAACATGTCATGATACACCAGCAGTTGCAATGTAAGAATGAATTATTACACTTGGTATTTTTCGATTTTTCGATTTTTATTCTCTTTGAGGTTTGCACACATTCTTATTTTATCATCACCATCATAATAACTTTCTCTCAGACTATTTCATTCTGAAGTGGAGGTGAGCTAAAGCAAACTCTCAAACACTATATGTTTAACATTTTCAAGTGACTTACTATTTTGGATCAATTACCCCCGAGGACTATCTTCCTTTCTTTCCTCTGATCGAACTAATTATTCTACCCTCATCTTAGTGAACAATCATACATATAAACTTTTCAAATGCGATGTAATATATATATATATATATATATATATATATCAACATGAATTGGGATGAATTTAATAAATGCACTCAATTAAATCCTCCTTATCGTCATCAGTTCTTCTTTTTGTTCCTTTTCTATTTCTGTTTCATTGCCCAGATATCAGTGACATTCTCATTTGAAGCAGAAGACCACAGTTATGCTTGTGTACTCTTCGGCTGTTAATGCTGCTGAAATTGACATAAGCACAGATACAGTGACTTCAGCTTCTGTTGCTAAAGCACCAGCAATATAAATATGTATTCAATTAGTTAAGAGCATTATATTTTGGGTGAAGATAAAGTTAGTGGAATGTTGTAAGAAACATTTTTATAACTTTTAAATAATGTTTTGATAACACTGGACATTTTACGTTTTAGTAACATTTCAAAACAATGTTCCCACAACGTTACATAATCTAAATTTGTTACCTGGGTGGCTGCACATGCTCAGCGCTCTCCTGTGGGACCTCACACAGGAAATTACAGTCTGCTCGCACAAGGTAAAGTTTTAGATTTGTTTAAGATTTGAAAATATTTCCAAATCAGATACTGTACTTCCAAAATACGCATACACTGGATTAAAGGATAAAGGTTTTCTCTGGAGTTTTCTGGGTTTTGTTTGTGTCAGTTCTAGTTACAGTCATTTGTCACATGGGCTGCTGAAGACAAAAAGACTACAAGTAATCATTTCCTTATATATGATATATATGTTCATATGAAAATGCACCAACCAAGAATTGATCATGTCAGTGTTTAGGTGTTTTTTTTTTGAATTTGAGGAGGAAATGATGATGGACAGATAACTTCTGTGTGAGCATCTCAACCCAGACAAATATTTTCATAGTTATCAGTCAGTCGTGCTGGTGAGGATCACTGTACATCAGCTCACAGCAGGTAAAATCTTTCTGCTTATGCATGAGTAATTTATGATTTATTTGGCTTTTGAGCGGGTCAGAACTCACTCTAAGTTCTTTAAGGATGTATAAATCTTTATGAATTACTTTAGGGCATTCGTAGATCTACACCAGTTTTCATGTGTGATGTTTTTAGGAAACAGCTTGCAATTCTAAGTTGATTCATATGTCACCTGTAATTTCTGTAAAATTTCGGTAAAAGAGAATCGTTTCATCTATTATTTAATTATGCTTTGACAATAAATGATTTATACATCTCTGCATAAAACTAATTTTCAACATTTAAATTAATAAATGCGGTGGAAGTTTTTGATAAAAAAAAAAAAGAAACAAACTGAAGTCAGCTTTTTTTTTTCTTAACTCAAGTGGCCTTTGGATAAAGAGAAACACACTGGACTGTCAAAATTGACAATGGCTTTCTTTTATACAGGTCAGTATTTATTTGTTTGCTTTGCTTATTACTTTATATATTTGTTTGGCAAGATTATCATTTAAAGGTTGGTTCTCACTGATCCAAAAACATGAGAAAAACTGTGTTCAGACGACTGAATGTTGTTCCCAATTCAGTCCAAAAAATGTTTGTTTATGTTGTTGTGTTTTTATTTTGTTTTGTTTCTAATTCATATTTCATGACAGGTTTTATAAGAGCACTGATCGCTTTGATGCTGTGTAAGTATAAACTGATTTTGCTTGTTTTATATATATATATATATATATATGTATATATATATATATATATTTTTTTCTTTTTATTGTTGAAATGAATGTAATACAACACATAAGCAGACACACAATTCTGGCTAATTGAATACGCTTTCAGCAACACTTTGTTCCATTATACTGATCTAATGACCAGTCTCTCCAAGCCTATTTACACTTCATGTCATTTCTTGGTCTTGATCAGTCTTACAAACATTTGTACCTTGATCCTGTTTGGGACGAGCAAACCTGCAAGTTTAACACATATGTGACCCTGGACCACAAAAGCATTCTTATGTTGCACGGGTATATTTGTAGCAATAGCCAAAAATGCATTGTATGGATCAAAACGATTTTTCTTTTATGCCAAAAATTATTAGGATATTAAAGAGGTCATCTGATGCCCATTTTCCACATGTTTCCCATGTTAATGAGCTCTGCTCGCCCCGCCCCTCTCTTCTCTCTGTGGATTGACGAGCCTGTTTACTTTAGCGCATTTAGCCGCGTTTAGCCGCTAAACTTGCTAATTAGCACATTATTAGGAAAGGCGATCGCAAAGATTCATAAAACTTGTTGAGGCACAGAACTATTAACTAATTGTTAAGTAATATGTCATTGTGGTTTTGGATATAGAATTAGTTAGTTAGTCATATGCCTCAATAAGTTGGAGCCGTGCATTTTCATGGGTTGAAGCCATGCATTTCAACTTCCAGTTGTCAGCTTTAATTAATCATTACCTAATTATTTGCAAAAATATCATTGTGTTATGACTTTACTTGTTGAGGCACTTGACTAACTAATTCTAAATCCATAACCACAATGACATATTACTTAACAATTAGTTAATAGTTCTGTAGACAACTGGAAGATGAAATATGTGGCTTCAACCCATTGTGGTAATTAACACATGAAGTTACACTAGTTAATAAAATAAGTTATTAGGGATTTAATACATTATGACACATTTAACTAATAACAATTTAATGATTACTTAATCTATGAATCATATAGAATGTTCATTTGTTGCTGATGCAGTAATTATTAATGAATGGTTTAGTTTTTCATGAGTTATATACTGTATTAACTCATTATTATCTCTGCATTAGTTAAGCATGAATTAATGCACATGTGTGCACACGTATTGTAAACTGTTACCATCTCAATTTTGAGAAACCTACACTTATGACTGGTTTTGTGGTCCAGGGTCACATATTATGTTGCATGTTTAAATTACAGTAACATTTTGTTCTGGTCATCTATTTCTTCCTGTATTAGTGTACAGACAACAGTCAATTCATTCAGTGACAGCTGCTGTCATTGCATGAATTGGCTGAATCCTTTGGTCTGATTTTTTTTTAGTTTTTTTTTTTTTTTTTAGTTTTGTTTTTCACAAGAAAGCTGTTATTTACTGAGCATATTTTATGGCCTTTGAATCTTGAACCACATGATTGCATGGATTATTGAGCAGTTTAATTGTAACCCTATTACATTATTTCTGTATTCTGTACCCTATTACAATAATTTTTGTCGCTTTTCTTCTGAATGTGTTTGATCATTACATTTGTTTGGCTGGCCCAAAATCTCACATTTTCTTAAGTCTTTAATATAATTTTGCAAGTTACAAGTTTGCAAGTCCATCTGTGCTAAATTCTCAAGTTTTGGAAGCAAAATGCATAACTCTAAAGTTTCATTCAGATGCCTGGACTGTGAAATTAATGTGCACAGCCAAGACATGAGGTTCAGTAGTTTATAGTTTATTATTATTATTATTATATGCATTTACCCTTAAGTTGTCATTTTTGGATGCCAGTAATGACGTGTGATATATTCATCTGAAGTCGGGATAATAGTGTAATAGTCCAGTAATAGTAAGTCGTAGGACTATAATAACTGCATGTGACATCAGTGAAGTTTAGTCACATGGCTTGCAAGAACCAATGGCATTTGTGTTAAATGCAGTTGAAGTGCCTTTTGTAAAAAAAAAAAAAAATTCACTGTTTAAGTTATATAACTTCAGGAATATGCATACAAGTCAGACAGGCTACCTTTGTAGTGCCTCTTTTCTTGTTTTAGATAGAAAAGGCTTGACAGCTTCAGTCCTCTTTCACTTTTATTATGTGGAAAAATGTCTCACATGATACTTGTATAAACATCCATAGTTATTTGATAAAAAAATAAAAAAATAAATATCTACCATATATCTCAGCTTTGTAAAGTAGAAATAATTTTAAGAAAAAGTATGAACAGCTTTTAAGTAACGTTTTTATTTAAATATTTTCATAACAGTTTATTCCTCTGTTGACTCCTGCTACAATTACACTGTGCTGGATGATCCATGGAGAGCCAACAGCAGTCATAACACAAACCCTTTAATCACGTGTGATTTGCATATCTCCTGGAGTGGCTGGTATCGTCTGTTCATTCATCATTTGAATGCTAAGATCCCAGATACATGTGTTGCATATTATAGCTGTGGCACTCATATCCCACTGTGGATTCGTGGAGGACATCCAACTGTTGAGGATGGAGTCGTCACTCGAGATGTCTGTGGTTGTTATGGCAGTGACTGCTGTCACTGGACTTTTCCCATTAAAGTCAAAGCCTGTCCAGGCAATTATTATGTCTATGAGCTGGTTAAACCAAATGTCTGTGATGCAGCATATTGTGCAGGTGATTATATTCATATGAGCTCTTTGCATTATACGTGTGTTTGTTGATTTATTGATACTGATCAGTCATTATTTTTTTTAGTTGTTACGAACATCAGCAGCCCTGATATAATAGTCACACCAAAGAAACAATCAGCTGGTAATATAGTCAGATGTTTTCTCTGTTGATTGTGTTTTCACTGAATATTGTGTAGAATTGAACAGGTGTGTGTGTGTGTGTGTGTGTGTTTAGATAAAAAGGATAAAAGTGTGAAAATGTACAGGTGCAACATCATTGTACACATTTTTGTGTGTCCCTTGTATTATGTCTTAGTTTATTGATATTGAGTGTTTTTTTTTTTTTGTTTGTTTGTTTTTGGGTTTTTTTCCAGCTGTTACTAAAATCAGCAGCATTGATTCAAAAGTCGCACCAAAGACGAGCTCAGCTGGTAATGTAGTCTAATGTTTCCTTTGTTGATTGTGTTTTGTCCATCACTTTATTAATACTTAACTGTCAACTGGAACTGTACCCACTAAGATTAAGATTGCTGCAGTCCCCTTAAAAAGCATTAGAAAAAGTTGTTGTCTCCCAGTTACAGGCCTGCTTAACAGCACACAACCTTTATGAGCCCTTCCAGTCTGGCTTTCGTCCATTACACAGTACTGAAACTGCCCTGGTTAAGGTCCTTAACGATCTTCTAGCTTCTGATTCTGGTGCTCTCTGCACTCTCCTTCTGTTAGACCTCAGCTCAGCTTTTGACACTTTTTGTCATGAGATACTCCTCTCACGGCTTTCTGCTTTTATAATGAATGGCACAGCCCTTGAATGGCTCTCCTATTTGACTGGGAGCCAACAATTTGTCATATATCACAAACACAAATCATCTACCAAATCCATCAGTTCTGATGTACCTCAAGGTTCTGTTCTGGGCCCTCTCCTTTTCACCATTTATATGCTACCAATTCGACAAATAATCAAACGCTATGGGTTGAACTTCCACTGTTATGCAGATGACATTCAGATTTATTTTAGCACACCGTTCACCTCACTGTTTCCTCTGCCTGCTTTAACAAATTGCATCAAAGAACTCAAACTTTGGCTGGAGGCAAATTAGCTTAAATTTACCTCTGATAAATCTGAGATTATTCTGATTGGCTCTAAAGCTGTTGTATCAAAGCTTTCTGGTCAACTGGTGGATCTGGATGATCTGATTATGCCCTCTACAACAGTTTGGAATCTTGGTGTTCTCATTGACTCCTCTCTCTCATTTAATGATCACGTTGGTAAAGTAGTAGACAGCTTTTTTTCCACCTATCTCTTGTATTCGACCCTCTGTCAGTAAGCAGGATGCTAAAACTGTTATTCATGCCTTTGTCACATCTCAGCTAGATTACCGTAATTCACTTCTTTATGGCATGTCAGCTAAAAATATCAAAAGACTACAAAATGTTCAAAATTCTGCTGCTCGTTTGATTACCCACAAAAGTAAGAATGAGCACATTACCCCAATCCTCTATCACCTTCACTGGCTTCCAGTTTCTTTGTGCATTAACTTCAAGGTATTAATTTCACCTGTAAAGCTCTCCATAACCTTGGTCCCACATATTTATCTGACTTACTTCTCCCCAATGTTCCCGCACACTCCTTACGATCTTCTAGTGAAGGATTGTTAGTCACCCCTAAGTTTCGTCTGGTGACTCTGGGAGCTAGGGCTTTCAGTGTTGTGGCTCCCAGATTGTGGAATGCTCTTCCCCTAAAAAAGGGCTTTTACATTTGACAAAAATAGAACTTTTTATATTAAAAACAAACAAGCAAGCCCTGCCCAGATTTAAAAAGTAATGCAAAAGTAATATAACACATAACTTTCCATAAAAAAGTAACTAAGTAATATAATTAGTTACTTTTTTTCCCCAACACTGGTTTCTGGTATGCCTAGTAAGACCCTGCTTAGCTGGTTCAGGGGTTGGAGCTAAACTCTGCAGGACACTGGCACTCCAGGACCAAGTTTGGGCACCCCTGCATTAAACATTGGGGCTTTCAAGGCCTAACAGTTAGAGAGTCGGACTAGTAAACCAAAGGGCATGGGTTCAAGTCTCGGTATCAGCAAGGATTGTAGGTGGGGGGAGTAAATGTACAGTGCCTTCTTCCAGTTGTTTTATTTTTATTTTTTTCCTCCTTCCACTATAGTGTTATTTGGAATTATTAGAGCCCGAGCATTGCAGTGTGAGCACCCTATTGGAATTGCTTTGTTTATTTGCGATATTGTGTTTTTTTCATTTCATTATCTTGGGTTGTATGTGAAGTTTTGTGAATTTTGTGTTTGAGATTTGAGTTTTTTTGGATGATCTGAGAAATGTGTGAACTCCCAAGAGACATCTAGTGGTTATATCTTGTATATATATCACTCTATTGTCTAACACACTGATGAAGGCCAGTATTGGCTGATACACACTGGTGTCTTTTTAATATGTAGCCCTGTCTTTGATTTTTTTTGTTTTTTTTTTTACTTTGCTTACTATGTGAGTGCCTGGATGTGGACTTTTTTGTTTTGTTTTTATGTATTTTGCAAAGGGATCCACTTTTCATCCACTTTTAATTTTCATTTAATTTTAATAAATAATGATCGCTTTCTAACACACATGAAAAAAGGAAAGGAAAAGGAAAGGACATGTGCCCAAGTACTTGGATGCCCCCGGTGTTAAATCAACACCGCTGGGATATGGCTACCACCAGCAGGGTGTTAAAAGTAACACCGAAGCAGTGCTAATTAGGTACTTAAGTGGTTAATTAAGTGATGGGATCTGGCTACCACCAGCAGGGTGTTAAAAGTAACACCGAAGCAGTGCTAATTAGGTACTTAAGTGGTTAATTAAGTGATGGGATATGGCTACCACCAGCAGGGTGTTAAAAGTAACACCAAAGCAGTGCTAATTAGGTACTTAAGTGGTTAATTAAGTGATGATTGTTTGATTATTAAAGACACCTCATGATAACAAGCAGAATCACTAAAAGAAAACGTGCGCTTGACTTAACGCAACGCTGCGCAGCTCGAACAAATTCTGACTTGAAGCAGTGCATGCCGGTAAGAAATTTTGTCCGATTTGACGCCTCGGCTTTCAACTCCGCCCGCAACTGTTCTCGGCTACTCTCGTTGATCGCCGTCTGTAGCCATGGATGAAGTCGAACACACCTATTGAGAAACACCAACACAACTGACTTCCAGCCACAGCCTTAGATGAAATCAACTGAAAAGACTTGAAATCTCTCTTATTACAAACCAGAGTTTAAGATTTGAGTGATTCTGCTAGTTTAATGACACATGTTCAATTCCAATGACCTTCAAATTACTATCACTAGCACCATTAATGGCAGTGAATGGTGACCTTCTTCAAGCTTTATAAAGCATTGTAAAAGTACCACTTGATCCACAGAGCAGAAGTTATTTTATGAGCATCAATGCACAAATCATAAGTTTATGGATATTAAGAAAAATTATGTTTGCTCAGTTTCCATATGGTTGACTATGAGGAGACTGAGTGCATATTAGTCACTTTTAAAATATAATTTCATGTTCTTTCCATGTTAAATATCTCAAACAGGTTTTGTTTGTTCACCACACTCACAGTCGTCATTTATTGTTGACAATTACTTTTATAATATTGAACAAATGACCTCAATATCATTTGCTGTTTTGTTTGAATATTTTCTTCATGCTGATTTCTGTCATTGCAGGCATAAATATAACACTGCAGGAAGGATGCACCGTAAGTTGATTTTCTGAAATTGAGGTTTTAGAGTTGGAGAGAATATGAATATGCTTTTCTATTTAATCATGATGGTTTTGTGCAAAAACTAGTTTTGTTTGCTATTAATATTCCAAAAACATCATGAAAATCACAGAGTTGCAAAGTTTTGTTTACTATAAAGCTCAAATGTGATTTCAGAATCAGACCTCTGGAGGATGTTTTCAAAATCTTCTTGAGCAGATAAAGAACATTACATCTCCAGTGCTTCCTTTGGATGTAAGTAATTAAAAGGGGGGTGGGGGGGAGGCAGTCAAATATTAGTCAGTCACATACTGTAGATAACAGATGACTTGTATATGTACAGTAACTGTATATATTTATTCAATAAATTAGACTGTGACAAACATTTTGAATATGGTCTTCAACACTTCAGAGAAGATTTTAGAGTCAGCATTACCAGCAAACCCAACTGAACTAGCTTCCTATGGAAACCGTGTGTTAAAATCCAGCGAGAAACTTATTTCTACATTGGTGAAGCCGACAGACACAAGTGACAATGTCAGTTTTACTCTTGCTGCTGTAGGTAAGAGGAGACACAATTATTATTCATGATGAAACTCAGATTATATATGATGTCAGTGACTATAATTAGTCAGAAAGCAGTGGTGGCTCAGACAACAACAAATGCTGCTATAAAAACTGTTATTTTTTTTATTTCATTTATTTATTTATTTATTGAATCTCATCAAATGGACAGGTTGTGTCCTGAAAAAAACATACAACATGAAACACAAGTTCAATTACAGTGAGAAGTTCAGGGTCTGTGGTGACCACAGTATGTTTTGTGCATGTTTTGTGATTTGAGCAAAAAACAATAATGGTTCGCAAGACATTTGCAAAAAAAAAAAAAAAAGAAAGAAAGAAAGAAACGTGTAGTGTGGGGGTAATCTGTTACGGAGTTTTAAACTCACAAGTAAGTCTCCCAAGTCCTCAAAAAGTTAAATGTAAGATAATTGACTAAATAAATGATGATTGAGCATATATATATATATATATATATATATATATATACACACACATAAAAGAAAGCTTGCAATCAAGCCACTATGGAAAAGCCACACTATAGCACATAACTGCTTGTTTGTTTAATCAGAGGGTCAAGTCTTCATGGTTGGACCAAAGGTCACCTTAGAGAAAATCCCTCAACTTGACACAACAAATTCTTCTGTGGACATCGATCTCATTGGGATCGCCAAGAACAACAATGAAACAAGTATGACAAAAGTATGACACTGTTTCAGTGTCAAAAAAAAACAAAACATGAAAGATGTCAAACCATTACACAAATCTCATTTACGTGCTTTTTGATTGTTTTACATAGTATTGCTTGTACTGTAGTTTCAGTTTCTGTCTCACAGGATCAGCTGCTGTAGCTTTCATGAGCTACAACATGATGGAGAATCTACTGAAACCAGACCTCTTCAACACATCAAATGACATGGTTAAAACCATGATGTCCACTGTGATCTCAGCTACTCTTCCCAAAACCACCAACACTAAACTCACCAAGCCAGTCAACTTCACCTTCAGACACATCAGAGTGAGACACTGAAATGTGTTTTTGTCCAAACTGAGAGCAGGTGGACATCTGAAAACATCTAATATTCAGTGTTCTTCTTTTTGCAGGAGCTTGATCCCAGCGGTTCCCTGTTCTGCGTGTACTGGAATATCAGCGAGTGGATTGTAGATGGTTGTTCTGTTTTAAAGACCAACAGCAGCTACACTGTGTGTTCCTGTGTTCATTTGTCAACATTCGCTCTCATCATGCAAACCAGCCGCCCAGTAGAGGTACGAAAACCCTTCTAGTGAACACTGAAGAACAGCACAGATTTGTCACTCATGTACTCTGACATGTTTTCTCAGAGTGACTCACTGCTGGAGCTGTTGAATTTGGTGTGTGTGATCGTGGGGCTGGTGTTCTTCAGTTTGGCTCTGTTGAGCTTTGTCCTTTGTCAGTGGAGTCCTGGAGTGAATAATGTGGCTCGAATCAACATCTGCATCAGTCTTCTGTTGGCTCACCTTCTGTTCCTGCTCACACAGCAGTTCCTGAGCGTCATACGGCCTCAGCAGGTGAGAATGATGAAGGAGCCCTACAGCTCAGCACAGCCTCACTGAGAATCATCATAACTGTCTCTCATGGTCTCCAGGTGTTGTGTGCCGTGATCTCAGGCCTTCTGCACTTCCTCTTTCTCTCCGGCTTTGTGTGGATGTTCATTGAAGCTGTGATGCTCTTCATCTGTGTGAAGAATCTATCACAGATCAGCTCCAGAAAGAGGGAGGTGCTTAGCAGTGGATTCCTGTGTGTGATTGGATATCTGGTTGCTCTGGTTGTGGTGTGTGTGTCTGTCGGTCTGGTTCCTGAAGGTTACGGCAGCGAACAGTGAGTTGTTGTTTTTTTTTTGGTTTTTTTTAAAGTTAATTTTACTAGAAATAAATAAAGCAGCTCTGGACTTTTGTGACATTTCTGCTGTCTGATAAAATATACACTCTCGACTGAGGCTGTATCAGCCTGTACAAGATTAAAATCTGTAATATTTCACCAGTCAACACCTGAAATATAAGTATTTCTGATAAATTACCCCATTTTTATTGATTTTCCTCTAAACAGGTGCTGGATGAAAATGGATAAAGGCTTCATCTGGAGTTTTCTGGGTCCTGTTTGCGTCATATTAGCAGTAAACACATTTCTCATTTCTCATGACTTTTATTTATAATAAATGGGCAGCCGTGGCCTAATGGTTAGGGAGTTGGGCTTGTAACCGAAAGGTTGCGGGTTCGAGTCCGATTGAAGTTGGTGGGAGTGAATAACCAGCGCTCCCTCTCCACCCTCAATACCACGACTGAGGTGAGTCCCTTGAGCAAGGCACAGATCCCCCAACTGCTCCCTGGGTGCTGCAGCGACAGCAATATGGCTGCTCACTTCTCTGTGTGTGTGTACTTGGATGGGTTAAATGCAGAACACAAATTCTGAGTATGGGTCACCATACTTGGCCCCACGTCATGTCCTTTTCTTTCTTTTCTTTTAAATGGAAAACAAGGTAATAATTGCTCTTCTACTTTGCAGTCAAATGTGATTCTCTTCATCAATATCATCATCTGTCTGAACTCAACTCTCAAAAATCTCAATGCTGAAGTTTCACAGATGAAACAAACCAAGTAAAATTATTGTTTAATTGCTTTATAGAAAATCACATATAGTCAAAAAAGACACATTAACTCAATTTCTCTGTTTCTCTGCAGGATCATGGTGTTTAAAACACTGGCTCAGTTTGTGGTTCTTGGTTGCTCCTGGATTCTGGGTTTCTTCACTAATGGCAGTAAGGAGTTGGAGATCCTCTTCCTGATCTTGAACTCCCAGCAGGGAACCTTCATCTTCCTGATCTATTGTGTCCTCAATAATGAGGTCAGACATCAGTTAATTTACATGTGTAATCTGGATGTTTTCACTGAGGTCCTATTCTTATTTTGATAATCTGTGACTTTTAGAGAGGAATGTCAGAGGCAATTCTGACAGAGAATGCTTTTGATCGTCAAGCTTGTAAAATGAATCTGATTTTTTTTTTTTTTTTTGCCAGTTTATATTATTTACTCTATTCTGGTTAATGAGTTTCAGGGGTTAAATTGATCTCATGAAGTCACTCAGCCCCTCCCATCTCATTTTTGTCCAGGTCAGGCAGCAGTACAGGAAGTTCTTCAGATGTCTTTGCTGTGTCAAACAACACTGAGGACCACAACATGATGTTCAGAAAGTAATAAATACTGCTGAAGTGCCATTAATATACAGCTGGTTTTATATAAAAAAAATCTATATTTTTTGAATATTAAATGTCAGAGTCATTGCTCCTTTTAAAAATGATAGAAATACATGTTATTCGAGTGTCTTATTTTATAGCTTTTAATACTACTGATGTAAAGCTGTGTCACTGCTGAACTGTTTTAGTCTTCTTTAAATGCTTTGTTTGTTCGTTTTAACTGGTGAAGGGGGAAAAGCACATTTTTACACATTTCTCAAAATAATCACACTTAAAGACTTTCAAGTAAATGATGGCAAATTAAAAAGAAAAGAAAACTCCTGAACGCTATTTCATATGTGTATGGTGAAGTGAAATAAATGGCTTATATGGAATCATACAGTTGTATGAGATTAACAAATGTATAACTTTACAATTATACCTTTTTATGAGTTCAGAAAGTTCCAATTTAATGACAGTTTCGTCTGTAATGTTGTACTGTACTTTACATATCCATATGCTGCATACAAAATATAAACAGCAAAATGTCTTTGCAGGAATGTTTATTATTATTATTATTATTATTATTATTATTATTATTGGTGTAGTGAATTTACACTAAACCTGAAAAACAGTAAATGAACAGCTAATGATGACAAATTGCATTTTGCTTTTGCCCAGGTTACATTCAGGTTTTCCTGTATTATTTTAGTGCATTTCTTTTGCAAAATATGTTAATAGGCTGACTACGTAATAGACTGACTAATGATCAATATTCAGTTACTGCCAGTGTTACACCATCACAGTCCAGTTCATTTGGTTAAAACAGACAAAAACCTGATAGAGAATTACCTATGATCAAATGAAGGTGATACTGTTAAATCCTGTCTACATTATGAAACACTTACCTGGCTGTAGGATGAAGGTGACACTTTATTCTGATTGTCCTTTTTGACCATTCTGTTGACAATAAGTAATGCTGCCTTCACGCCATAATTACTGTAATTCAGAGATGACAAAACGTGACATTTTGCTTAATATCTGTTAACTCTGTATTGTGATGTACCATCAAAAAGTGAAACATAAAACACTATTTTCAATATTATATACAATATACACATACATGTTTTACTCATTTGCATGTATGCTATTTAAATTTTGCTTTCCAAACCAAGCAAATACAAGCACATTTTCCCTAATGCTATTATTATTATTATTATTATTATTATTATTATTATTATTATTATTATTATTATTATTATTATTATTTTAGTTGGATAGGTGAAATGCAGATCACAATCTCCAAGTATGGGACTCCTTTCTTGGGCACACGTTATGTCCTTCTGCTTTTCCTTTCCTTATTTCTGGTGCATAAGCAAGAGATCATTACTCATTTAAACTTATAGAAGCATTACTGTCAGTAAATGGTGACCTTCTTCAAGCTCTATAAAGATTTAAATTTGGCGTTCAATACACTCCAACCTAAGGTATTACTTGGGAACAGAGGTGGGACTTTCAAGTCACAAGCAAGTCTCACAAGTCCTCAAAGAGTTAAATTTAATGAGATAATTGACTAAAAAGAAATACTGAAGAAGAAGAACAAAAACACACACACACACACACACACACAATGCCACTATAATTGTGGTCAAGGTTTGCTTTAGTTAGTCTCTTGACCCTTTTGGTAATTCAAAATACTTTGCTTTTAAGCATTTGCAATATTGTTCCACAGCAAACATTTGTATATTCAACAGCAGATTTAAAACTAAAAAGGTCTAATAAACAAATGTCAAAAAAGTGGCTCAGGCTTTTAGACATGAACACTTGTCATACAGTCCTCAACAGTGGTGACAATAATTATTCATACTGCAGTGCATAATAGGAGTTTTTACTATGTTGTTACCCAGCATGCATTGCTGCATGAAGCATTGTGTTGATTGTCACCATTGTTGAGATTCATATGCTGGTTCTTTATGTCTGTGTGTATCTCATCAACAATGGTGTTTGTTTGTTTGTTTGTTTGTTTGTTTGTTTGTTTGTTTGTTTGTTTGTTTGTTTGTTTGTTTGTTTGTTTGTTTGTTTGTTTGTTTGTTTGTTTTGTTTGTTAGTTGTTAGTTAGTTAGTTAGTTAGTTAGTTAGTTAGTTAGTTAGTTAGTTAGTTAGATAGATAGATAGATAGATAGATAGATAGATAGATAGATAGATAGATTTAACTATTAGAGTGCTGACCTCACTGCTTTATAACATCACATGCATTGTTATAGAGAGAGATTGAAGACAGAAAGTCAAGAGTCGAGAGCCCGACTAAATCAACATTTAATTAACCAATTGTCTCATTGAATTTAACTCTTTGAGGATTTGGGATTTGAGACTTGTGAGACTTGCTTGTGACTTGAAAGTCCCACCTCTGCTTGGGAAGCTGATAGAATTGAAAGTGAACCCATTTTGTTTCATTCTAAAGGGGTTTATTTTACTTTAATGAGCAGTTAACTATTCTTTATTCTTCTTATTTCACTGTCAATTTACCAAGTACATAGATAAACTGCTGTGAAATACTGATCTGACTTAAAATGATTCAATTATGTGACAAGAAAGAGAGCACAGAGTGATACGAAAAACATAAAGCATCTCGTATAAGAACGGTTGTCGGACAACAACCAAATATAAAATGATCTTAATGGATAACAGTAATGTTAATGATTATGAGTAACTGCTATCTCAAGTCCATGTTTCCTTCTCAGAATAACATGTTTATGGCATGTTTGAATTTAAATGTATTGAAATGGTGAAGTCATGGTGATAACTTATTTTTAAGTCTGTTACATAAAAACGTAGATATGTTTAAGTTGATTCTGAAAAATAATATTGATTACCCTTTGGTTAACTGCTAGTTGGTCAGACTAGTTATTAAGACTAGTCCTTAAGAAATATTAATATAGAGGCTATGTTTATGCAACTGGCCCCTGATTTTTAACATAAGGGAAAGTCATTTCAGTATCTAATATGCCAGTATTAACGGTTGAAAATACATAATTTGAGTGTGCATGTACTAGAGCTTCATAGTAAACATTTACATGTCTGAAAGATGCAGAGGAGGAGCCTGAGAATCTGACAGATATAAAGGGTGTTTTCGTCAGACCAAACAACACAAATGGTTAGTAATTGCTTTATTCTCCATTTATCTCACAGAATTATGAAATATCTACATTTTTTAAGAAAATAATAAAAAAAAAAAGCATAATATAATTGTTTCTATTACTTTCCTCCAAATAAAACAGATTTCTGCTGCAAACTAATGAGGAGAGATTGAGAAGATGGCAGTAAGTTCATGTTTCCTTCATTGCGTCACTACCCTGAACCACTGGTCTGAATTATTTTTGTTTAAGGTTTAATGTGATGCTCATCTTTTTCCCATTCTGTCTCATGTAGTTGATGATGTTTTTGGCGGCTCTTCTCCCAGTCATACTGGGCAGTGACTGCAACTTCATGCCATTTGACTGTTCTTATATTTACAACTCCGGTGAAACACTCAGTGGGATTTACTCCATTTATCCAACAGGAGGCGTTCCTGTCTGGGTTTACTGTCAGATGATCTCAGATGGGAACGATGAAGACAAAGGAGGATGGACGGTATAAATGTGACTTTAGATTATTAAACACACATCAGAACATTCATTATGAATCATATATTCTATAAAAACCCATAACAGGTGATTCAGAGGAGAATGGATGGCAGTGTGAATTTCTATCGGCCGTGGAAAGATTACAAGAGAGGATTTGGGAATGTGGAGGGCGAATACTGGCTGGGTAAGATTTTGCAGCGTGTGTCCGTTTGTGTGGATGTTCATGTTTATGTCCAGTGTTTGGTTGAACGTGTTCTTCACGTGTGTTTGTGTGGACGTTGATGTCCAGCGTTTGGTTGACTGTGTTCTTCTTGTGTGTGTCTGTGTGTTTGTATTGATGTTCATGTCCAGTATTTGTTTGAACATGTTCTTCATGTGAGTATTTGTGTTATAGGGAAAACAGGTCAATTAATTGTGTCTTGACCAATTAGACATTAAGCTTAGCTCGCGGGGTGTTGTTATGTTTCTCCTCCCAATACATAAATCAACATGTTATCAGTCAAATGGTCTGAATTTTCCTGCTCCTGCAGAGTATAATTTGGACATGATTTCTATAACAAGAATATAATAATATCTTACAAATCATTGATTGATAGAAACATTTAAAGCATGAAAAATCAAACATTCAAACATAGTAAACAAAACTATAAACCTGTAAACTATTCAATAGTTATTCAAAATGACATACACAATGAGTGATTAGAACATGATAGTCAAATGTGTTACATACATGATATGGAGCTATGCAATGGACTGATATTTGTTTAGAAGTCCTTTTAAGCATCATTTTGGTGCATCTACATATATAAAAGACAGTCTCTGAGTCGTTCTGTAAATGTGGGGAATGTTCTGTGAGGAAGAAAAAGGTCAAAAGGGTTTAGAAGGAAACTCGGTCTGGCCCTTGTCTCCTAGGTGGGGGAAGTCAATACAAGGAAGTCTTGAGCTCATGATTTCCATCATGTGATGGTCATGCTGTGCATCACTTTGACCATTAATCCTGGCTACTTGCCCCAAATTTGACAGTCACCTCCTAAAATGGAATTATCAATAAGTATTCTTTTATTTTAATGCTGCAAGCTGTTCAAGCTGTGGTTGGTTATTCTTACTTCAGGCCCGCTGGCACTGGGATCTGATTTATGATAATCCGTGTTGTCTTGGGCCTCTTTGTGGAATTCGGCTCCTTGTGTTTCAACAAGGTTCTGATCAAATCTTAAATGATCTGATTCGCTCTGAAATGCTAAAGTGTTGATGTTCAGGTCCAGTGTTTGATTAAACATGTTCTTTATGTGTGTGTTTGGTTGAACATGTACCAGCTGACACGCAACAGGAAGTACATGCTGAGAGTGGATCTGGAGGACTTTGAAGGAAGGAAGGGTTTTGCTCTGTACTCATCCTTCTCTGTAGATTGTGAATGTGCTGGGTATCAACTGCATGTTTCAGGATTCACTGAAGGCGGAGCAGGTAAGGCACTTTCATTCATAGCAGTTAATGCACACTTCATCATGCATATTCAAATGTTTTTGTAATTTCAATTAAATCTTTTCAATTAAATGTCATCAGTTTAAAGCCAGGATGTTAATTCAGTTGGTAAACAACATTTATATGTCCCATTCTTTAAATGTTAGTTACATTGGTAAATATTAAGAAAACTGGACATTAATCTTTGACTGTCAGCAAGCAGTATGAGATGTTGGGTATGTTCCTCTGAGAACATACATTATGTGGATAAAATAAAGCTTGGGAAATTGCTTATTTTTTATGAAACCTATCTGGCTAGGAGGAAAAAGACCCTGTTATACAATGTTAATCCTGTTAACAAAGCTCTTCCTCTCTGTAGGTGACTCTTTGACCATCCACAGCAATTACAAATTCTCTACCTTTGACAAAGATCAGGACTCCAGTGAAGTTAGCTGTGCCAAACACTGTCTTGGGGCATTTTGGCACAACAAGTGTCACAAAACAAACCCTAATGGTGTGTATTTATGGGGAGAAGACAACACCCATTATGGCATTGGTGTTTCTTGGTTTACCTGGAAAGGGAATGCTGATGTCAGTATGAAATCCATCAGCATGAAGATCAAACTTATATACTAAAAGCATTTAAGTGGTAAAAGTATACTGTACTTCTGTTTTGATGGAGTAAATAATTTTATGATGAATGTGCCTTGGGGAAAAAAAAAATTTTTTTTTTTACAAACTTTTATTTTTTTTACTGGTGTCCATCTTGACACAAAACAAAGCTATATTTTGAGATCAATCAGTGCTAGTTTCTTTCAGTTGAAACAGCTCAGACTTACATTTTAGTCTGGGACTAGCTTAACCCTTCTCTGAGACCCTGGGGACCAAATTCCAAATGCATACCCTTTTAAAATATATTCCATTTGATAGTGTGCATAAACATAGATTTATCTGTGTCTAGTGTCTGTGATCTTTCTCTTCAGAACTTCTAAATCTTTTAAATTGGAGTTGTAGGTTGTTTATATATCCACTCACACAAGCGGCTCAATGTTATTGTTTTTTTTTCTTTTATTTTTTTCAGTCAGTTTTTCCCGATTTACTAAGTGACTTTATAAATATCCAATAAACATTGCAGCATTGAAATCATTAAGTCTGTATGCAGCTGTGTTCATTTCCACAATAGAAACAGTAAATGAGGAATTCTGTGAAAAAATTGACTGCATAAGTTTGGAATCAGGGAGCAGTTAAATACGAGTACATGTAGACTGGAATTATTATGTCTATAATCTCCTGTACATAATGCCATGTACTGTAGATGTAGTATATATGTGATCCACAGACAACCTCTTTGGTACTGTTCCCACCTGGTATGATGTTACATTGTCAGTGATCCAATCACAAGTGACCAAGATGTGTTCAGATTTTATCCAAAAACTCTCTTTGCATTCCATCACTCAGAATGTGGCACATGAATGCTATTGAATGAAAGAATGCATGTAATACGGAATAGAAGTGAACACTGAATATTACGTAAACAGGACAAAAAGTGAATAAAAAGGTCAAGGACCGCAGCTGCAAATGCCTGTATAATGCATAATCCCTGGATGAACGTCTACTCTTCACATGCATTTTTTGTGGTTTCACAGTGGGGCCCATGGTATGAAAAAAAAGAAAAAAAGAAAAATGTTATTTCTTTTCAAAAGCAAAATTAAATGCCAAGTTCTGTCATGAAACTGGTTGGCATGGTAGCCCAGGCATATATGCAGTAAACATATGTAATACAGATACTCATCTGAGCATCTTAGAAGAAACTATTTTATTTCTAGTCACTTGATCTTAAAAGTCTCATTGTGTGTGTGTGAGAGAGATCCTCAAATAATAATGCCCTTTTAAGAGACATAACTCCCTTTACAAATTATAAAATCAACTATATTTTACATGTATAAATAAACACTTATGTTGCGTAAGAAAAACATTATAGGCATCATATATTAGGTATAAATGTACTTTTTTATTATTATAATTATTAAACATAAACACCTAAATTTTAAACTTCTGTTCCTTGGCATCATCAAAAAGCTTGTATAGGGGAACATGAAGAAAGAACTGCATGTCAATTCATGCAGATTAGACACATAAGGATCCAGTAATGTATTATTAACCAAACAGAAGTTAGCTAGCTGTTCGCTAACAGTATTACTCAAGGGTGGCAGATAAACCACTCAAATAATAATGTTCCTAAACACCCTTGGTAAATAAAAATGATATTAAACTTGGACAGTAATTCATTTCACAGTTGAGTTTGTTGAGTCAGCTTAATTAATGTAACCTGGCTGCCTTAAAATATTAAGCTCAGTCAACTCAAAAGTTTATTCAACTTGAAATGTTAAATTATACTCAGTGACAACTTAGACATTTGAGTTGAATCAACTTAAAATTTTAAGTTTTTAAAACGTTACTTACCCATCTGTTAAGTTAAGCAAACACAAATATCTAAGTTGTTACTTAGTACAACTTAACATTTCAAGTTGACTAAACTTATTTTAGTTGACTGAATTTAAAATTTTAAGGCAGCAGGGTAACAAATTATTTTAAGCTGACTCAACAAATTGTTTTTTTTTACAGTGTGGATGGTACAGAGTGTCCATTTCATTTATGCATTAAGCAAGTAATTTCACAGAAGGAACTCATTTTGCCAGTATTTGTTACTTTCAAACCCACAACCTTGCATTAGCACAATTCCTTTACCAGTTGAGCTACAAGGCTTTCTTTGTTATGGCAACATCACACTTTGGACTTTGAATGCTATCATTAATGCAGTGTAGTGAAATTCCATAAAGTACTGAACAAAATTACCTTCCCTTTTACTCTGTTTTATGTTTTAGTGCTGTCAATACCAGAAACAAAAAGCATGATAAGCATGTGCTCAAATAAATAATGTCATGTTATTCAATAATTATGTCTAGGGTTGTACAGGGGTTGGACAATGAAACTGAAACACTGGCCAATATAGTGTTGGAGGTTTCATGGCTATATTTATGCAGCCTGGTGGCCAGTCTTTACTGATCGCACATTCCACCAATAAGAGCAGAGTGTGAAGGTTGACTATGTGCACCCAATAGCTCAAACATTGTACCCTGAAGGTGGTGCCGTGTATTAGGATGATAATGCACCAATACACACAGCAAGACTGGTGACAAGAGTGATTTGATGAACATGAAAGTAAAGTTAAACATCTCCCATGGCCTGCACAGTCACCAGATCTGAATATTATTGAGCCACTTTGGGGTGTTTTGGAGGAGTGAGTCAGGAAATGTTTTCATACACCAACATCACATAGTGACCTGGCCACTGTTCTGCGAAAGGAATGGCTCAAAATCCTTCTGGCTACCGTGCAGGACTTGTATTTGTCATTCCGAAGATGAAATAATGCTGTATTGGCTGCAAAAGGAGGCCAAACACCATACTAATTGTGGTCTAAACCCAGGTGTTTCAGTTTCACTGTCCAACCCCTGTATATGTGATGTGTGTTTTGACTGAATGGTTAATTGTTTTGTGAAAGTTGAACATAATTTGAAGAAACTGTGAATAAAACAGCCAAAATATTTATGCTTAATTATGCATTTGAAGCACTGTAGTTTGCATATTTAATTAGAAGTGAGTGGTGGAAAGCAAAATTTAAATGTCTTGGTTTGAGAAAACCCGCCTTCAAGATTGTCATCTAGTGTAGTGTAGCGCCATATAGTGTTCACACTTAAAACTACACATGACCAGAGAAAATCAAACAATATCTCTAAATGGAGTTCTTTAAACAAGTCACTGTTGTTGTTCCTGTTGTTTTTCTTTTCTTTTTGCGTCGTCTTTTCTTTCGTTGTCTCTCGTATTCTTCCTCGCTGTTCACCTCAGTGTCTTCATTCTCATCCATTCCTCTATTTGTCCCTCCTGTATTTCTGTTTCTTTGCCCAAACAACAGTGACATTCCCATCCCAAACAGAAAACCACAGGCTGCTGTAGGGATCATGAGGGTGATGAAGTTGTCTACGGCTGTGTCCAGTCTTGCCCTTCTACTTCGGGCTATTAATGCGGCTAAAATTGCTGACATAAACGCAGATACAGTCACCCCAGCAGCTACTGCTAAAGCGCCGGCAGCGACACCATCCACACCGGCGAACTTTACCGCTCCAGCCGCCACCATCCTCCCGAGAGCTGCTAATGCAATCGCAGCCAAACTGCCTCGGAAGACGCCAATGCACTGAAGCTCCCTAAACACCAGCGAAAGGCCGTATTCCTCTAGTGCACCGTAAGCGAATGCAAAACTGACTCCCAGTAAAAGCACTGGAATCCCAATGGCGCTTAAAGCTCCAGCAGTCTCAATGATATTCATTTGAAGACACGGATCTGCCATTCCTGCTGATCTTCTATCAGATCTATATCAACTTCGAAGCTTTCACTTGTGTCTCTCCTTCTCGTGTCGCTGATAACTGTATACTTCAGTAACCAGTCTAAAAACAAACACTGCGCGTCCAGGTGTTTGAGCGGGCGGTGCAGCACTTCTGTTTTGCTTTTTACCAGTGTTTCTAACAAACTGCCTGCACCCTCTTCTGTTTTTGCTGCATAGATATTTAAACTACAACTATTAATACACTCACTGTGGCACACATAGTTTTACAGACCTATATTTAGACACAAGACTGCTAGACATTTAGCACCCTTATTAAGACAGTACTGCGATTAAGTTTGAGCTCAATGTTGTGATTATGTTAGTGTGTTATACTTTTTATGGCCATCATGTTTTGCTGAGTATCAGAAACTGACTGGTGACATTTTAAGCATGTCTGTGACAAAATACAACTACAACTACACTTTCATGAAAGTGATTAAAAAGGTCATTATACCAGTCATTCTATTACTAGGGGTACATTTAGAATTTAACAATGTGAGGAAAAAGATGTTCCTGTTTCCCAAAGACCCAAACATGACCTTACATAGCTGCTTTGAAACCTATTGAAACCTATATTGTATAAAGTGCTATATAAATAAAGCTGACCTGTAGAAATATGTGCATAAAATCAAGCTGTTCTAGTGGGTAACTTAGTTTTTAGGTAACAAATAAAACAAGTTATTTGACAATAAGCACTAATATTTTTAAAGAGCAACACCCAAATGTCTTGATAACCTAATCTAACTAAAGGCAAAACTATGAAATTAATTTATATTTGAGGTAATTTTCATGCTTTTGTCTTTATCAGACAGCTGAATACCAGGGTTGTATACGATATGACATATGAACATCATTTTTGAACAAAATATATGGCTTTCTTTAACATATAGTAGTATAGGGGGCATTATATTTATGGGGCTTCATAGGGGCTTTATAATTATGAAAATGTATTCAAAATATACTTCACAGACATGAGATGTACCCACAATTATAGAAAGACCTATACATGTTTGGTCTTTGAGTTTTGACCAGCAGGTATCCCTATAGCATGATTTTCTGTAAAGCTGCTTTGAAACAATGTACTTTGTGTGAAAATCACTTTACAAATCAAATTGGCTTAACCTGCTGGATATTTGTTTTTGGATTCCCATCTTTTCTCAACATAGTACATAAAAAAAGGTTCTTAATAGAATAATATAAAATAACATGATTTTTACTTTATCTAATCATGTGTTCGAATTTTATGGAGCAACATATTTATACTGTGCACTCTGATTTGTAGTAATTGTAACTGTTTAGTTGTATTTTTTCTTCCTCTTGGAATCTTTAAGTGAAACTGTGAATTGTATTTTATTAAGAACTTCTGCTATTCCTCTTTCAACTAAAAGAACTAAAGGTGCAGGTAGGTCTTTTGCAAAGAACATTGCTACAACCCCAAAAATGACTGCTCCTAGGATTAAAGCTTCAAATGAGACCAAACCGAGAAGAATAACTACTGCTACCGGGATTAAAGCTGCATATAGTGTCCCTCCACCAGCCAACGTTCTTCCTCCAACAGCTGCTCCTGCAATACATGCTACTACTAAGACCACATCTTTAACCTTGTTTAAGATCTTCATTCTTTCATCCTTCCTTATATCTTCCTCCTCTTCCAGCTTTTTTCTCTCCTCTTCCTCTCTCTGCTTCTTCTCTTCTTCCTCTATTTTCCTCTGAGCTTCCTTGTACATCTGATCTGTGTAATGCCCTCTTCCATTCACCATTCTGTCTATCTTCTCTATCAGTTCAGTGACCTGCGATCGATCGTCTTGATCTGTGTTACTGAAAACATGATAACCGCCTTTACACTGTCTAACTAGCTCATTAATCTGTTTATTTTTTGCTAGAAACTGCTCTATGGATGTTTTTAACTGATCTCCTCTAGTGAACAGAACAATGGTGTAACGTGCAGCGTCTTCTCCAAAGTTCTTCAGAAAGAATTTCACTGTGTTATTCTCCTCATCTGTGAATATGACATCCAGCCTGATGACCAGCAGAAAGGCGTGAGGACCAGGAGCAGACATGCTGACACACTTCATGAATTCATTCTTCATTTGGACTTGACTGATTTTTGTATCAGACAGTCCTGGAGTGTCGATCACTGAGATGATTTGACCTTGTATCTTCTGCTGATGTTGCTGGCATATCTTAGCCACAGATACAGAAGATAACTCTTCTTTAAACACCTTTTGCCCCAGGATGTTGTTTCCTGTTCCGCTCTTTCCAGCTCCAGTTTTCCCCACCATCACGATCCTTAGATCTGTGCATTTGCCAGGTTTTATGTGTCTGTTCTGTATGAACTCTAAGACTGAGCCTTGGACTTTACCACAGAAAAAATAAGACAATAATTTAGTTGTCAAGAAATGTGTTATGACATTTAGGTGAAGTGTGATAAAATTGTTCTCACCTGCTTGGGTTGGATGTTGGTGTGTCTCTGCCTGTTGTTTCTTCTGGTCCCATTTTCCTGTTATGCTCATGTTCCAGCATTCAGTTTTTTCAAATGAGCTTCTCAGTGATTTTACTGATTGTTTGACCACCTCTTGTTCATCCTTCTTGTTTTTCTTGTCGATCTCTAGATTGTCTGTCTTCATGTACTTGAGTTGTGTCTATTTGTTTTCCTTGAGAACTGAAACTTTTTTTTTAGGCACAACATTTGTTGTGCTCTTTTGCATTACAATGGGTATTTTAGGTATTTTTTGCCGTCCCTCTTGTTCTTTTTTTCTCTCCTCCTTTGCTTCCTCTTGTTTTTTCTTTTCTTTTCTGTGCTTCATTAGATACTTAAAATACATCTCATTGTAATGCTGGTCAACATTCTGTTTGATTTCATCAATCCTCTCTAGAAGCTTTGCAATGTGAGTTGGATCAATTGCTGTTTTACTGTTGATCACATGATAATTATTCCTGCAGTGGTTGACTAGATCTTGAAATTTCCTACTAAATTTAATGACCATCCATTCTCTGTTTGGCATTTTTTCTTTTCCAGTAAATAACACCACTGTGAACCTCATAGCTTGAGCTCCAAAGATCTCCTGAATCTTTTCCACAATGTTCCTCTCATCCTCTCTGAAGATCTCCAGGTTGATGACGAGCAGGAACACATGAGGACAAGGATCTGAGAGATGCAGACTCTTCATCATCTGCTCCTGCAGCTCTTCATCAGTCAAATGAGTGCTGAAGAATCCTGGAGTGTCGATGATGGAGATGTTTCTGTCTTCTACTCTTCCTGTCTGTTTCTCACTCTCTCTGGTTCTGCTCTCTTTAAATGCATTTCGACCCAGTATTGTATTTCCTATCGCACTCTTTCCAGCACCGGAGACTCCCAGCAGCACAATTCTCAGATCACGTGAATTACCTGTCAAACAGTTAGTTATTATCTTGAGCTCTTGGTGATTTAGAAATGTTCTGTGATATAGTCATCCTTTGCAGTTTCATTATAGCCACTGTGTTGTACTTTGTATCTTTAAACAGTTTAAGCAAAATGTTCATATCCCCGCTTTATAACATTTACCTGTGTCATTGTTCACAGAATGGATAGGCACACTAAAGAAACTTATTAACTGTCAACATCCAACCAATGTATAACTTTTACTAATGAATGTAAATACTAATGCAGGTAAATGTTATAAATCAGCTTAGTGCTTTATAACATTTACCTGCATTAGTATTCACAGAAGGGCTAACTAGTAAACTAACCAACTAACATCAGTTTGGTTTTTATTCGCAACTCACAATGCTGTGCGTATTATATGCATTATCCTGTTTCTTTCATTGATTCAAGGTGTATGCTGTGGCCATCTGGTGGTCAAAAGGATGAACAGCATCTACCAGTCCGATGTGTTCTATTATGCTTTGTGATTGTTGCATATAAGTATCACTTTTGCTTTATCACGTTTTTTTCAAGAATCCTTCGAAATTATTAGGAGCACCACAGTTTTAAGATCAGGATGGTGCACTGGAAGGTTCATTACACCAAAAACATCAGGATTCTAAGTGGCTGTTTGGTTTTAGTGTAACACAGACCAGTAAACCTAGCTTCCTACGCTTTTCTTCTTCTTCTTCTTTAATCTTTTCAGTTAGTTATCATTGTGAGAAATGCAGCAGTAAGTTTTTTTTATTTTTTTTTTTTAAAGCAACATCTTAAAAAAACAAAAAAACAGCTAACAGGTTTTATCACATTCCAAGATGGTTGTTCAGCCTTCACAGAAATGACGTACCTTCACCATTATTTTGCAGTGACGTACTTTCATTATATGCAACATCATACTTTATTTTATTCATTAATGCAGGAGTTCTCAACTCTGGCCTTCGATGTCCACTTTCCGGCAGAGTTTAGCACCAACCTTGATCAAGCTCACCTGCCAGTAACTTTCTGGTGATCCTAAAGGCCCAGATTAGCTTGTTCAGGTGTGTTTGATTAGGGTTGTAGTGAAACTTTGCAGGAAAGTGGACACTGAAGGCCAGAGCTGAGAAACTTTTAATGTACTGGAACAGCTTTAAATCAGAAGGCTGTAACATGACCACTAAATACTAATAAAGATTACCTCCACTGTTTCATCCTTTAGTCATGCCAGTCACCAAAAAACACAGTATAATTGAATTATGTGTATTGTATTAAACTATCTGTTGTGTATGAGTATCATATTAGGCTATTTCAGACTAACCTTTATGTGCTGATGCCATTATGTCTCTTGCAGTTTCGTTGTTTGTTGTTTAGAGTCTCTCCGTCTGACTGCCTAAACCCAAATAAGATAAACTTAAAGTTTTGCCTCATACTTTAAAAAAAAAAAAAAAAATGAAAAAAATGAAAAAAAGAAACATCAGTCATCGCCACCCATTGGCTGAATATTTGACACCTTCCAAGAACATGCAGTATGTTTTTGGCCAAAGCCTCTTAAGTATGTGCAATCTCAAGGTTTGCTCAGTATTTGGAGTAATTCAGAGAACCATAGGCTGCAGCGTATATTTATGTATAAGTTATGATAAATGGAATAGTTGCTTGGATAATCATCAAAATGTATCCTTTTGGATTCCATTAAGAAACGAAACTCAAACTGGCTTAGAAAATGCCCTATATTCATTTAACACTGTCATCCTATATACCATACCACTGTAATATACTATAAATCCTCTGAGAACTGTTGGGTTATAAATGCACACTTCCCATCTCGCTTCAGAGATGATAATGATCCTAGTGCAAATGCTTCTTCTGCAAGAATGAAACAACAACTGGAAGCATGAACTGCACTGAATGCAGCAGAAAAAGTCCACACAACTGCCAGATATCACATGTATTGTATTTCTGGTAAGTGAGCAAAATTTTTGGTCATTGAAGTTGTGGCATTTTTATGTTTTATTTTTAAACATGAATTCAGTCGAATCGTTTCAGTGTACATTTTACATAGCATGGCAAAGAATGCTTATAAAAATTCAGTGTCGCATTACAATGATTATAAAACTGATATTTCAAGGAAAACAGTTGCTTTAACTGAAACTCGATTTCTTGCTCATCCCTCCCATTAAAGCTGCAGGCAGTGACGCTCCACTCGTAACAGATTTCACTGCTGCATTTCCGGCAGCTACTGCTCCTGCCATTAAAGCTTCAGATAACGTCGCTCCTTTAGCAGCAGAGGTCAGAGCTGCACCCCCTGCAGCTGCTGCTCCCGAGATTAAAGCTGGACTGAGTGTCCCTCCACTAACTGCAACTGCTGCTCCTGCACCCATTACTATACCTGTTCCCAGTAAGACTGCATCTTTAGCTTTATTTACCAGCCTACATCTTTCCTCCTCCCTTATCTTTTCCTCCTCTTCAAACTTTGTTCTCTCTTCTTCTTCTCTTCTCCTCTTTTCTTCTTCCTCTATTTTCCTCTGAGCTTCCTGGTACATCGCATTTGTGTAATGCTCTCCTCTGTTCTCCTCCATCATTCTGTCGATCTTCTCCAGCAGCTCAGTGACTTGTGATCGATTGTCTTCTTTTGTGTTATTGAACACATGATAACCTCCTTTACACCGTTCAACTAGCTCTCTAAACAACTCGTTATTAATCAGAAACTCTTCTATGGAAGTTTTTAACTGATCTCCTCTAGTGAAGAGGATGATGGTGTAACGTGCAGCGTCTTCTCCAAAGTTCTCCTGAATCCATTTCACTGTGTTTTTTTCCTCATCTGTGAATCTTACATCTAGTCTGGTGACCAGCAGAAACACATGAGGTCCAGGGACAGACATTTCTACACACCTTTGTAATTCATTCTTCAGTTGTTCTTCAGTGATTTTTGTATCAAACAGTCCTGGAGTGTCGATTACTGAGATGATTCGACCTTTCACCTTCTGCTGATGTTGCTGGCATATCTTAGTCACAGATTCAGAACATAACTCTTCTTTAAACACCTTCTGTCCCAGGATGGTGTTTCCTGTTGCGCTCTTTCCAGCTCCAGTTTTCCCCACCATCACAATTCTCGTTTCTGTGCACTCTGAGATCAGAAGAAGAAAAAATCAGAAAAAAGGAAGGCACTTATTTAATTTGCCAGATGTGTGTCATGATATTTGGGAAAAGTGTAATAAAACTCTTCTCACCTGCTTGGGTTGGATGTTGGTCTGGCTCTGTCTGATGTTCCTTCTGGTCCCATTTACCTGTTCTGCTCATTGTCCAGTATTCTTCTGGTTTTTGGACTGTATTTGTTTCTCCCTTATGTTCAAAGCAGTTTCTCTGTGATTTTGCAGATTGTTTGACTATCTCTTTTTCATTATCATTCTTGTTTTCTTGTGGAACTCTGGAGCATCTGTCTACATATAATTCAGTTCTCTCAATTTTTGTCACATGAGAAATAAAATCTTTCTTTTCAGTCACAACATTTATTATGCCCTTTTCCTTTACGCTGTGTGTGTGAATCGTTTCCCGCACTATTTGTATGTTCTCTTGTTTTGTCTCATGGACTTTCGTTTCTTTCTCTTGTTCTGTCTTTTCTTTTCTGCGCTTTATTGGAACTCTTAAGTAAATGTGAATGTCGTAATGCTGGCCATTATTCCGTTTGATGATTTCATCAATCCTCTCTAGAAGTTTTGTGATGTGACTTGGAATAATGTCACTTTTACTGTTGATTGTGTGATATTGTCCTCTGCAGTGACTGACTAGATCCTGAAACCTGACACTTTCTGTGAGGAGCTTCCACTTTCGATTTGTAATTTTTTCTCTTCCAATAAATAGCATCATAGTGAACCTCAAAGCTTCTTCTCCATAGTTCTCCTGAATTTGCTCCATAATGTTCCTCTGCTCCTCTCTGAAGGTCTCCAGGTTGATGACGAGCAGGAACAGATGAGGACCAGGATAACAGAGGTACATGCTCTTCATCATTTCATTGATCTCCTCTTCATCAGTCAGTTGAGTGTTGAAGAATCCTGGAGTGTCGATGATGGAGATGTTTCTGTCTTCTACTCTTCCTCTCTGTTTCTCACTCTCTCTGGTTCTGCTCTCTTTAAATGCCTCTCGACCCAGTATTGCATTTCCTATTGCACTCTTTCCAGCACCAGAGACTCCCAGCAACACAATCCTCAGATCCTGTAAATCACCTACAGTCAAATAGATCATGTAATTAACTGGAGCTTTAGATGCTTTTTATTCCCAGGTATTCATCTGCTATTTCACCAGAGACATTTATTCACATGTGTGCTAAGATGTTGCTTTTGTGATTGTACAAAATGTCAGTATGGCTTGAGCACCAATGCAAATTGTTCACACAGAAGGAATGGCTAAACTAAAATCAATTATCTACCTAAATAAATAACTAAACTTAACTTACTTGATAACTAGCTAAAACTACCAAGCTAATTCACTATGCAACCAAATAACTACTTTAACTGTACAACCAATTAACAAGCTAACTAGTAAACTAGCCAGCTGACTAACTAAAGTTAACTCATTGCTTGTTAACTAACTAACTGACAAAAAAAAAATATATATATATATATATATATATATTTTAGTTTTAAAGATTGTTTGTCAGACCAAAGGTAAAACACTTATGTCTGAAGTAGAAAACAGGTAGAAATACACATACAAGTGTGGGAAAAACAAGTTATCCCAACAAACTAACTAGTTAACTATCCAACCAACTAACTAGCTGGCTAAACTGAATTCAAGTAACTTGTTAACTAGCTAGCTAACTAACTAAAAATAACTAATTGTTTGTTAACTAATGAACTAACAAACTAAAACTAAGTAATTGGTTTAGTTTTAAAGGTTGTGTGTCAGACCAAAGGTAAAGCAATTATGTCTCAAGTAGAAAACAGGTAGAAATACACATACAAATGTGGGAAAAACAAGTTATCCCAACCAACTAACTAGCTAACTAGTTAACTATCCAACCAACTAACTAGCTGGCTAAACGGAAACTAACCAAGTAACCTGTTAACTAGCTAAAACTAAATAACTAGCTAGCTACGTGACTATCCAAACAATTAACTAGCCAACTAGTTAACTAGCCTGCTGCTGGCTGTATTAACTGTATCACTTCATTACTTAAAGCAATGCAATTATGTCTCAAGTAGAAAACAGGTAGAAATACATATACAAATGTGGGAAAAACTGTAATCACTTCATTACTTGAAACAAGTGACATCCCTGTAAACACTAATACAATACACCAACACATCAATAGTGTCAATTCTAAATAGATTATATAATGGATTGTTATTTTTAGCTTTTCAGGTGAGTTAATATTGTGTTAATTTATTTTGTTTAAGCTTGTCGATTCAACTTGACAGAATACAGATGACACAACCTCACTATTGTTTTGATAACATCATACAGTGTGTTAAACATGATACTCAGAACTTGTATACTATATTTTATAAACGGTATTAAGAGACATTCCCATTCTCAGTGTACGCAATGTAGAACTTGAAAGTTGTAACATGGCCACTACATACTACTAAAGATTATCTTCACTATTTACGTTCTGATTTCGGCTTAATGCTGTCAACTACCAGAAACAGAAAGCACAGCATATAATTATTATTTTTTTTTCAGTATGGTATCTTAATGTGTTTTGTAAATATTACATTAGGTTGTCTAATTTCGACTGACCTTTATATGCTGATGCCATGATGTCTCTTGCCTTTTGTTTTTGCCATTCAAAGTCTCTCTGTATTTGTCTGTGTGAACCTGACACAAGAAATATGTCTACACTTCCTCATACTCTAAAAAAATACCAGCATAACCCATTTTGACACCTTGAAGTGTAACTTCCGGAACTACTGTATGTTTTTGTCTGTAACCTACTGATGTTTACTTAGTCTGTGCAGGGTTGCCAGTTTTTCACAACAAAACCTGCACAATTGAATTTGTCGGGGTAAAATACACATTTTTTGCCGGGGTTTGTCTTGTAAAATTCACATTTCAAGGTATAAATATCACAATTTTAAGGTAGCTTAAACCCGCAGACATGAAAATCAACCCACGACAACAGTGCTAAAGTAGCCCAATTACGTGTGAAAACCGTGGACTTGGCAACACTGCATCTGTGTGTATTAGTGCTTTGTCAGATTAGTCCGTTTCAAAGGTCATTAGACCAAAGGTGGAATAATTATGTATCTCCTGAAAACAGGTAGAAACGCACATGCAAATGTGGAAAAAAAAACAAACCAAAATAAAATCTAAAAAAAAAAGCAAAGCAAAACAAAACAAACAAACAAAAAAAAAACATTTAAGGGTTAAAAAAAAAAAAAAAAAACATGGTAATGTGAGTTGCTTGTGGACAACTCTCAAACCATGATTCTTCTTTAAACACCTTTTGACCAGCTGAATCACATCATTACTCTCAGCATTTCAACACAGCATATGTTGTGGCCATCTGATGGTCAAAAGGCTGAACTGCACCTACTACATTACTTTCATTGACCATTAGGCTTTTCAGTATTACAAACATCACAGCTAAGATCATGATTACGCAGGTATTAATAAGCCTTTCAGTCACGGAGAAGGACAGCATAGAACGGAGTCTAGAAATATTTCTCAGATGATAAAAAGAAGTCTTAACAATGTACTGCACATGGTAGTCAAAAGACAAACTGGAATCAAATATAACTTCTAAATTGTTTTATTTAGTTTGTGACTCCAAAACGGAGCCATCAATGTTTAAAATTAATGAGCCAGCTTTACGAAGCTGATGGGAGGAGACAATAAGCAAGATCTCAGTCTTATCATTATTAAGACTCACAAAGTTTTCGGACATCCATGATTTTAATCTCAGAAATACAATGCGTTATAAAAGGAACATCCAAATTTTGACCAGGCCTATAATGAATATAAACTGTCATCTGCATAAAAATGGTAATTAAGCCCAAGACATTTCCGGAAGCCAGATTGAAGGGGTTCAAAAAGATTATTCTCATCACTTTACTATGAGATGATTGTGCAGCTGCAAAGCCACAGTACGTTCTAAAATTTTTGCAAGAAATGATGTATGATGTATGTGTATTACGGCAGAAGTGTTTGTTTACAAATATTTCAATACAAAACATCAAGTAGCTGGTGTGGTGAGTGCGTTTCATATAAATGAATCAGCATTTCAATGTACCTGTTTGAGATCCTGCCATTCTTATGTGAAGTTTGTTATTTAGATTTCTTCATCTTCATCGATCTCCTTTTTCTTGCTGAATGGTTAAAGAAACTGAAAGTACATGCAAAAATTTGAACAGCGTGATCATGTGACAGTACTAGTCAAATGAAGTCATTTTCCTCCTTTGTTTAAGTATGACAAGACATGCACAATTTTAGCAGATGTGAACTGATTCCTTGCAGCTCAATAGTATTTTTGACAATTAAACTGCATGTCAATCATCCAGTGGGATAAATGCTGTTTTATTCTCATCTGACAGCCACCTAAACAAACACCACAGACAAAACAACATCACTGGCTTGCAAATAAAAATACTATCAACATGTTTTGGGTACAAGTAAATAGTGGCAAATTGGCAGTGAAATAATGATTATTGGTGATATTCAGTGTAATTATTGATGATAATGTGATTAAAGAGGTTATGTAAACATCTTAAAGTAAATGATTTCTTACAGTGATTATAGAACTGGATCTGCAAGTGAACTCCATACTTTCACCTAATGCTTTGGTGTGAACTAAGAAATATATTTTGTGTCTGTGAGATGAAATGTGGCCTTCTAGTAAATATGTATGTATGTTTTCGTGTGTGTGTGAGGGGGCGCTTGCATAAGTGCATGCTGTAGCTCTTTATGTGTGTGGACATTATTATGAGATGATACTGTCCGTCGCTCAGATGCTGATTTACTCCCACAAGTGAGAACAAAGAGAGTGTTTCTACAAAACACAGATGAGAGTCCAACAACATCAGCTTGACACACACACTGCTCCTCGGACACTGTAAGTACTGAAGAAACTTCTTATTGCAAAATCAATTCTTTGAATTATACCTCTGAAGTGTAATTAAGTTGCTGTCAGTTTTAATAAGTTCAAGCTTAGTGAGTTCAATGAGAATTTTTTTTAAAGATGAAGAGCTTTTGGTAACACTTTTTTAATTGTTAACATTAGTTAGTAAAAACTTTTGTTATCTTAGTTAACTAACAAAACTTTAAGTGTTGCTGAGATCAGTAGTAATTTCTCTACTAATTTCTTACTGTTGTAGAATTTTCCTTGCTCAAAATAAATAGCTCTGAAGAGGTTTTGAAGCCAGTAAGACTTTATTGAGCAGGCAACAAAGTCGTGTTACGTTTGCAAAGTTAACTCTAGAACATGTTTTTCACACTTGTATATATACTCCTCTAGCGGTGCACAGCATACCATATATGTACCGCTGTATTTAGGTACAAGACTTTTTACCATATATAAGTTCCTGAAGGTTGATCAATAGCTGTCATGTATTTCTAGCTCCTGTTCAGGTTCTTTCCATGTCTCTGTGTTTTTCAAGCTTTAAATAGGTCTCTTTGCTCTAAGGTCACTGCACGGAGTTAATACACATCAGATTATTTTATTGTTATTTTATATAGTGTGTAGTATAGTATAAGTAAATGTAAAGTAAAAAAGTAAAAAAAAAAACTTTATTATTCTTTCTTTATTTTTATTTTTTTCATTTTTTTATTTATTTTGTTGTTGTTGTTGTTTATATATATGAAAGGTTCAGATGCAAAAACCTCAAGTGTCATCTGAAATTTTCGTCTAAAATCTGTATCAGACTCCCATGTTTAGGTTGAGTAATTTTACTCTAATGACGATCTATAGGTCCTTTTCTATGCAATTAAAGTGACTGAATATAAATATAGGAGCCTGATAAAAATTCTCATTTTAGAATACAATTTCAGAGGGCACGTAGAGGTTTTTGCATCTGAACTTTTCATATGTGCATTATATAAATAATAAATATGCCATATGTATGTTTCTGAAATAGCACTGCAGACAGAATCATTGTCATTTATTTATTTATTTACATTTTATTTTATTTTATATTATTTTATTATTTTATTTTAAGGGAGTATCATAAAACTCTATTCCAAACTGTGGAGGAAAAAAAAAAATATTGTGTTCAAAACTGCATTGTCTTTTCCAGAGTGACTAAATCGTCCAGTCATGGCAAACACGGGTCTTCAGGTGATGGGTCTGGTCTTAGGCGTCGCAGGCTGGGCGTTCGGGATCCTGGTCTGCGCCGGCCCCTGGTGGCGCGTGTCAGCATTCGTAGGGGACGAGCTGGTGGTGTCGCAGGTGCTGTGGGAGGGGCTGTGGATGACATGTCTGTCGCAGTGGGGCCGCCTGCAATGTAAAGTCTACGACTCCGGCCTCGCCCTCTCAAGCTCCGCCCAGATGTGCCGCGCCCTGTGCGTGCTGTCGCTGCTCCTGTGTTTGCTGGCGCTCTTGCTCAGCGTAATCGGGCTCAAGTGCACACGCTGCCTTGGGGACGCGCATGAGACCAAAGCACGGCTGGTGCAGGTCGGCGCGGCGCTGTTCGTAGCGGCTGCGTTTTTCTTCCTTTTGCCGGTGTGTTGGACCGCGTATGTTGTAATACGCGATTTCTACGATCCGAATGTCGCCGCGCCGCTCAAACGTGAACTCGGGCCGGCGCTCTACTTGGGATGGGCCGTGACCGTGCTGATGCTAGCAGGCGGGGCTTTGTTGTATTTAGGCTCCGCCTCCCCTGGAGTTCCAGCTTTGCCTGTTTTTGGAAGAGGACCCAAAGGAAACCCTCCGTCCACAGCAGAGAGCAAACCGGAAAAGGTCTTTGTGTAAAACAGGCCCAGTGATCACCTAAAAGGTTTAATCTGCAGAAATGCAGGAATATTATCATATACTCATTATGATGACATTCAAAAACTGTATGCGTTTTTTTCTCTCTCTCTGTGAAATGAAACTGAATTTTTGCATAAACTTTATGTAAACCAGCTTTTTTGATTTGATTTGATTTGATTTTAATTGGTTATTTATTATCCATTCTTGTAGAAATTAGGCGTTGGTCTCCCACAGGTGGTACATCATATGCATACAGCTTATTCACAACACACAGAAACACATTAAAATTACAATAGAGTGAAAAAAAATAATTCCAAATAGCAATCACATGACTTGTGTGTGCTAAAAAAGGGGGGTTCGAATTGGCATGAAGGTACATTTTTGTACAATCTGCCCTTGAAAGGCTGAATCTGGATTAGAGGGTGACACGGGAGTGGATTTTCAAATCTCTCCCGTCCCACTCCCACAAAAAAAAATCCCATCCCATCCCAATCCCACGAAAAAACTGGGAAAAAATCCCGTCCCGTCCCAATCCCGGAAGAATGACTCCCATTCCCTCCCACTCCCGTATTATGTTTTTTTTTTTTGGCTAGAATCTGCCAGTTACAGTAAAGAATACAGTACAGATCACAGTATGCCCGTAACTTTTTTTTTACATTAGTTGAATAAAAAATGCAAAATTCTGTTTATTATTATTATTATTATTATTATTATTGAACTGAAAGCCATCTTAAACAAATGCACAGTGTGCATTGCACACACATTAAATTCCACGTAAATCATTCATGCAGACACACGTTTCCTATTTTAACTGGTCCATTTGAAAGTAGACATTTCACTCTATAGATATATTTTTCATGTCTCTAAAGCAAGTATACACGGAGTTTCGAAGTGACGCGCTCAAGTTCACAGAGACAGGCGGCAGAAAGCTCGTCCTTTTTGCTTTAATTTGTTTACAAAAGCGCAACGTTTCCTTTTTTTCTGAGTGCACACAAATAAACGTTGAGTCTTTACAAATTCGAAAGATGCCTATCACTCTTATCTGTATGACCAAAAATGACGGTATTTTAAGAGCAAGTGAGCGCACCGGCGCCTCTGTCGTGCAGCACCGCGCTACTATTCAGCTTCCACACTCACACAGACACTTCAAAAGCGCACATTTTTCTAGGTTAACATTAGATTGAGCGGCTATGTAAACTTGCTACTACATACATCTTTCAGATGAAAAGCCATATGGTCGATGAATGTTAGGTGAGCGTTTGGATCGCCTGCTGTATTACCAGTCGTTAACGATCTGTCCGTCATGAACTCACTTGCTTAACCAGCCACACCAAAGCATACAGAAGGAGAGAATAAAGAGACGGGTCAACTAGAATTAAGTTCAAAATTACAATATATATATAAAAGGTATATTTGTCTGTAAAGTTGGGTTTCATAGCGTTACGATTCCCGGTCCCGCCCACTCCCGCTGACATTTTTTCCTGTCCCGTCCCAATCCCGTGATTATTAGTGATTTTGTTTCCCATCCCGCGGGATTCCCGTGGGAATCCCGTGACCCGCGGGATTCCCGAAAAAATGTCAGCCTCTAATCTGGATACATTTCCAAACCATTAAGCCTTCAGCAACTTGTTTTGATTTCTGATGGATTAGTAAATTCTGATTTTACATATTTATGTCTTCTTTCAATTAATGATTATATCTCATGTAATTTATTTATTGATGTGTTATTGTGTATTATTTGTCTAATAAACCTAACAGAATAATGTAAGTTGGCTGCATGTTGACTTACCATGCATTGCGTGTGTGTGTTAACGCGTTGGCGGGAATCACACGACACAATAGCAGAATACAGGACAGAAACAATAAACAGAGTGTCCACTGTTGCTCTGATGATGTCATCATGCTGGAGGACGTGTGGAATATGAGCTTGTGTTCCACAGAACTCCTTCAGAAGCCCTGCATGGAAACATCCACCATTAGACGAGGATGAATTAATCAACATCAATACTTTAGAGACATTACACTCTTAAATATAAAGGTTCCAAAAGGGTGTTTTTGCAGTGATGCCATAGAAGAACCATTTATTTTTGGTTCCGCAAAGAACCTTTCAGTGAACACTTCCTAAAAGAAATATTTTGAAGAACATTTTAAAATCTAAAGAAACTTTTTCGACTATAAAGAACCTTTTCTGCATTTGAAAGTTTCCCTGGATGTTCAAGGTTCTTCATAGAACCATTAATTAAGCCAATAAAGAACATTTATTTTAAGAGTGTAGCGACTCCTGCAGAAAGAGTGGCTTGTTTGTTGATTTTAAATTGGGCTAATTTGTTACCCCTAGTGGTTGAAAGGGGGAATTATAAAGATGTGACTACAGATGAATGATTCAGCCAGTAGCTGTATTACTGCAGCTGTCCACAAGAAGACAGTCAAACCCAGATCTCACACTCTAAAAAATAAGGGCACTTTATTGCCATCTGTGGTTCCTGGAAGGACCTTTAACATTTGTGGAGTTTGCGAGTCCACCTAATTTTTCCCATAAGAGCAGGCACGGAAATTTGTAAATTGTATGGGTCTGGATTCCAGTCTCATCTGTATCCAGATATTTTTAGTTGTACAAAACAGCTTGTTTTGCTGCTTGATATTGCAAATTGTGTCTTAACATATTATTTTAATTTACTATCTTAATTGCCAAACTGGGAAGTAACCGATTACACAACGGTATTTTTTTATTTATTTATTTATTTTTTTTACACAAGTGTTTCAGAATTGGATTAACTATTGATGAACACATTGATTCTTTAGAAGGCTTTTGCCTTCAAACATATTAAAATGCACACATTCACAAACTTTTCACCTAATATATTTACTTAAAGTAGCCCTGAGATTTAAAAATAAATATTTTAATAATTAAGTATCATGTTTGCATGTTGGTTATAGTCATATGAAATGCAGGTAAACAAATAAAAATATTGATTTTTTATCACTTTTTTTTTTTTTTTTTGATTGATTGATTGATTGACTTTAAAATGATTAATTTTACTTTATTTTATTTGTTTGTTTGTTTATTTATTTATTTATTTATGATTTAATTGATGACTAGCTTTTCATTTAAACTCATAACTGCCTGCAGCTGATTCACAAACATCAGTTTGGGAAACCTTGACATAATGTTTAATGCACTTCATGTTACAAATGGAATATATTTCCTTAATTTTTGTATTTATAAGTTAACATGGTGCTTATCCTATTTAAATCAATGTGATAAACGAGTTAGGTCAAAGTAACCTAAGTAAAAGTTGTCTAATTATATTACCTAAAATGTGTAATGTATGGACTATGTTACTAACTACAGATTTTGTCATGTAATTTGGAATCAGTAACAGATTACAATTTGTAAATAGCTTGTAAGCGTTTTTTCCCCCATTCAACATGTCTTTACAGACTTTCTCAGTCTGTTTCTTACAATAATTACAACACTAGCACAAAAAGATTAAAGTCCCGTCAGTTAAATATTAAAGACAATTCTTAATTATTGACTAGTTTATGGATTTCTCACTTCAGAATAGTTCTGTGAATCGTTTCGCTACCTGAAAAACAAAAATTTGCACATACCCTTTGCATGCAGTATTGTCAAAGCATCAATACAGATTATTAGTCATTTTAAACTGACGCGACAGAATGACTGATTGACACATAGACAATCAGATTATTTTGATGGGCCTATTGTCTATGCTTATATTCATCATAAATGGACATTATAAAGAGACACTCATTCAGTCAGTTCGACAGGAATATAAGCATACAAGGAATATAATAAAGGAATATAAGGCTACAAGTCTCAAGAACAAACGTTTATAGGCTAACTAAACATTTTACACAACAGTACTGTCTGCAGCTCATTTGTCTCAGAGCAGACTCTGCAGAGTTGCGTAAGAATGAGGAAGTGTTTCGTCTTAAAGTGACAGTGCTGTAATTTGGCTCTGTCTATGCAGCATCTCAGGGGCTACTGTCTCTTTAAGAACACAGAGCTCATTTTCAATGAACGCCGAGCAGTCAGATGGATGTTTTTCTCTTTTTGTGTGTATTGTAATGTGTGTGTGTCAATAGGAGGTGGATCTGGCGCACCGGGAGGCCGTTCCAGATTCAACGCGAGCAATTGGCTGCTCGTGATCTTTGTTTGTCCGCGCGTCCCGGTCACGCACGCCACGCACTCGGGATGTCTCGTGGTCATCGGAATTACCGGTGCGCTTGCAACCTCGCGGAAGATTAGCCAGTTCATCCACACATTCAGTCCGCAGTGCGCAACCCGCAGCTCAGGATAGAACGCGTGGCGTACAACCAGACAGAGAGAGAGCGAAATTAACGGTAACCGGAGAGATGACTGAGAAACGGATGTCGCGCTGGTATTTTGGTGGGATCGCGTCGTGTGGAGCCGCCTGCTGCACGCACCCGCTGGATCTGGTCAAGGTGAGACTAGCAAGTGGGTCGCGCCTATGCCGTGGATCACACATCAGGCGCTGTCACGCTTTTGGTGGCTGATGTTTGTGTGGATTAATGGTTAGTGAAGGTAGAGTGACAGGAGCGGCCTCATCTTCAGAGCACATGATAAGACTTGTGTTTGGTTTTGAATAAGCAGACTGAAAGAAAAAAAGTTCATAATTTGGAGAATTCATAGTTAGACATGTTATGCCCTTATAGTGCTCTTTCGCTAAACGATATTGCTCTCAATAACTTATAGATAGTGAGAAAGCAATATATCGGCCAGACCGATAATTCCGATAGTATTTGTCCAGTTTAACACTATTAAAAATAGTAATGCGTAACAGTTAGTTGCTCCATTTCAGAACCTACTTATAGTCTTGTCAAATTGTATCGGATATTTTACATCCAGTTGGATTTGTTGGATGTAAACTGATATATACAACCATTTTAACAATATCTGCATTAAAATTCTTGAAATATGCCTACATTTGTGACCCTGGACCACAAAATCGGTCAGGGTAAGGGTAAGTTTATTTATTTATTTATTTATTTATTTATTTATTTAATTAAAATGTATACATCATCTGAAAGCTGAATAAATAATAATAACAATATTTGGCCAAGATACAACTATTTGAAAATCTGGAATCTGAGGGTGCAAAAATCTAAATATTGTGAAAATTACATTTTTTATATATTTACAGTAGGAAATTTACAAAATATATTAATGGAACATGGTCTTTACTTAATATCCTAATTATATTTTGGCATAAAGGAAAAATATATATAATTTTGACCTTTATACATTGTATTTTTTATATATACCTGTGCTTATGACTGGTTTTGTGGTTCAGGGTCACATTTGCCTGCTCCAAAATCTAACGACAGTCGTGCCAAAATGTGGTAAAAAAACACTAATTGACAAGTCCACAGTTGGAAATTAGTTTGTTATCTGATTTGGGATCAGTTTAGCAGCCTCATGTGATGTCCTGTATAATTAAACCAAATGAATGACTGTGTATTCACATTATAACCGGGTGGAGGTCAGTTCCTAAAGTCCTGAGTCCACACTGAAGGACATTACAGTCCAGGACTAGTTCTAGTTCACAAAAACAAATACAGTCTTCTGGTCTTATAATAGAAATTGTTTCCTAGAGCTATAATTGTGTTTCACATGCATACTAAATGAAAGGCTGCAAATGTTGCAGCAAATGTGCATGTGTTACATTTATATTAAAGGCCAGTGGTATTTTAGGATCAGCTCATAATGTGCTGCTTTATGAGACAGGAAATGTACAGTTCACTATCATGCCATAGCATCAAAGTATGTGCGTATGTGAGAGAGAGCTGGCAGTCCATGCATGCTTTTGTCCAGATTCCACATGAGTTACACACGTGTGACTTCAGCACATGTCTGCCATCTGTGTGTGTGCGCTTGTCCAGTTGAGTCCGGTTTGGTGGACTTTGATTATCTTGTGTCCCACTTTGTCCTTCAGTGCACCTTTGCTCCTAAGAGCATAGTTGTACTTTGTTTTTCCCCCAAAAGTTTCACATAGAACAAGTATCAGGTGGCTCGTGAATAAGACACGAATGAATGAGTTCAAAGAATGAGAGTGAGTTGCTCTGTCCCCTTTGCTTTCTCTCGTCTTAAATCATTCAAGTACTCTCTTGTTTATCTCTGATAGCAGGCTGAATTATCTCAGATTTGTCTGCGCTCCACTAAACCTAAAACAAAAGCCACAGATAAGCACCGTAAATCCACACACACACTGACCGAAGCCAAAAACACTTCTGAAGTGCTGCTTGACACGAAGGTCACCCAGTCACCCTTCAGAGATCGGTGTGTTTAATCTGTGTAAAGTCCAGTCTGAATGCAATTGCCTGTGTGATTAAATCATCAATACAAGATTCAACATACATCTGCATGTGTAAAAATGCACAGCTGTGTTATTAAAAAAAATTAGTCTTTGATCAGAATGACATGTGAAGTTATTGTAGGACTAAATTGTTGGCGTGCTGGTAAAAGCAACCGTTGGCCTCTGTTCAAAACATCCCACAGAATAGCACTGTGTGCATGTGTGCTGTGTCATTGAGTTTAAGAGTTTTTGTTACAACTTGTTTCATGTTGCAGCAGGTCTTTAATGCTTGAGTGAGCAGGTCACTACACATTTCTGTATAATCACATTTTACACGCGTGCACTACTTTTTATTCACCAGAGACAGATAAAATAGATTGAAAGTGACAGTAAAGACATTTATAAAGCTACAACAGTTTTGTTCCATTTCTATTAAAAAAAAAAAAAATGTTCTTTTGAAGTTTTTATTCATCAAATAATTACAATAAATCGAATATATCACAGTTTCCACGTATATTTCCACATATATATATATATATATATATATATATTTGGCTGTTTTCAACATTTAAAATAATGCTTCTCAAGTAGCAAATCAGCATATTAGAATGATTTCTGAAGGATCATGTGACACTAAAGACTGGAGTAATGATGCTGAAAATTCAGCTTTGATCACACAAAATAAATTACATTTTACAGTATTTTCCTGTAGAGAAACATTATTTGAAGTAGTAATAATATTTCCCAATTTTACCGTTTAACTCTATTGTGGGACAATGCACATTAATTAACATAAGTCTTTTATGTAAATGCGCCAGATTTAGCCATTCAGCCTAATTTTCATCTGCAGTCTCTGGCAGGTTGATGGTAAAAAAAAAAAAAAAAAAACAAAGTCCACAAATACACAGAAAACATATTCCTGCAAACAGCAACGAAAAAAAACACACACACACACACACACACACACACACCCATACAGAACCAGAGGCAAACAAGAAACCAATTTTTGATCAAATAAATGCAGTCTTGATGAGCATAAGAGATGTGTTTCAGAAACATTAAAAATCTTTCCAATCACAAACTTTTGAATGCTTGTTGTAAATGTTACTTATGTTGACAGGTGCACCTGCAGACGCAGCAGGAGGTGAAGATGAGGATGGTGGGCATGGCCATGCACGTGGTGAAGAACGACGGTGTGCTGGCGCTTTACAACGGCCTCAGCGCTTCCCTCTGCAGACAGGTCAGATCCTGATCTCAGATCAGTTTCCTTTCTCTGGGAATCCGGGAATAATGAGCTGTGATTTACATACCCAACGGCAGCTCTAGAAAGATACGATGTTCCACGCTGAAAATGCCTGTAGAACCTGAGAAACAACATTTTTTAAATATTTCACAAGCATTCGTTATTTTTAACCAAGTCAAAGGATTATTTCACCACCCTGTGTAAACCTGAAAGGAGGAGATATATTGAGAAATTAAATTTTATTGGTCTATGTCAGTGCTTCTTTTCCTTACTTTCCTTTTGTTGGAGAAATGATCCAACTGAATGGCCCAACATGAAATATCCTATTTTTGTCTTTAAACGCTGGCTTTTGGGTTGACAGCTTATAAAAAAAAACTGTTTTTTAGCTTGTTTACTGTACACCTTGTCAGAAATGACAAGGAGGCAGCTTCCCGCAATACAGAGTTAATGGAGAGCGTTGGATTGCACACCCCCGCCCCAGACCCCAACCCCCCCCCCACCCCCCCCGCCCCCCATTCGGTGTGTGTGTGGGCTAAATGCACTCTGTCTCTATAGCCTTTGCCTTGAGTTTAATGCTGGTTTTTCCATTGAGAGAGAGGTCATGTGATCAGGATCTGCTGTTGTATCATGAAGAGACACAAACTGATCCACATTGTTTATTTGGTGAAAGTGCATTGTCATGCTTTAACTTAAACTTACAATGTTTTGGAAACAAAAGCTGCCGAACTGCATAGACTAAACATGGAAACTGATCTGCAGAACTGATTAAATGTACACATTCACCATGACAATGCAGAAAATGTTGCGAGATATTGTTCATTCAAATAAACAACTTTCTTTTTTTTCCCCCTTTCATGTTTTTCAAACTTATATTATATATGTATGTAATGTATTTCAAATGGTTAAAGAATTACTGGGATATAACTGGCAATAACAACAATACTGCATATGTAAACAAGCTGTGGTACATTTGCTAGAAAAATGTTTTTTAAACAGCAATTTGATAGAACACAGAAGCTAATCAAATACACATATAATGCTAATGAATCTGTCTCTGTGTCTCCACAGATGTCATATTCTCTCACCAGGTTTGCCATCTATGAGACGGTCAGAGACATGATGGGCAGCGGCAGTCAGGGACCAATGCCTTTCTATCAGAAAGTCCTGCTGGGTGCATTTGGAGGTAAAAACACACACCATTACAGACCAGGATATCATCGATAGCCTTATGACGATACATGTCATGTGACGTTATCATAATTAGATGTACAGAATAATTATGACATGAAATGTTTCATTTTATTGAGATCATCTGTGTTTGAAATGTTACTTTTTCTTTTTTTTATTTTTTTTTGCTTGTTGAAATTGAAATTTTACTAATTTTTTAAAATTGTTTGTAAGTAATTTTATTTTTTATTTTTTTTTTCTGAAATTGCGAGGTGTAAGCTTAATTTTTTTAAAGAAAAAGTCAAAATTGCAAGATGTAAACTCATAATGGCAAGATATAAACTTGCAATTCTGAGAATAAAAGTCAGAACTGTGAGATAAAACTTGCAATTGCAAGAAATATTGTAGATGAAAATTGTTAGATAAAAAGGTGTGATTACTCTTAATTTTAATTAAATGTATTTTTTATTACAAAAAAATGTGAGTGTAATTAATATAAGTACTTTATATAAATCTCAGTTTATATATTTTATGCAGTTATGCCTTTTTTTCATCAGAATATGTTTATGTAATCTCAAAATTCATGTTAAAAAAAATGAAATAAGAAAAAAAATAAGTTTTCTTTTTATTTTATTTTTTTTAAGTTGTTTGTATAGTTTGTTTGTTGATTTTTCATTTTTAGTTGTTTTACCTGTTTTATCCTAATTAATGATATTAACCTGATGCATAGATAAAAACATACTGCACTATTCTCACACATTCTGTTTCTCTCCACAGGCTTCACCGGCGGTTTCATCGGGACTCCAGCGGATATGGTTAACGTTCGGTGTGTATTGTGGGCTTTGTGACACTGTGTTTGTTTTTCTAGCACATCTGGCCGAGTGTGAGCGTTTCATGTTGTTGTTCTCCACAGGATGCAGAACGATATGAAGCTTCCTCTAGAGCAGAGGAGAAAGTGAGTGAGTCTAGATCTAAAAACAGTCCAGACGGTCATAACGTGATTAATCTGAATCGTATCTGTGTCTCTCGCAGCTACAAACATGCGCTGGATGGACTCTTCAGGGTCTGGCGGGAAGGTAAAGACACTTCAGGATCTCTTACAGTTATTATCTTCTGTCAGTGTCTCACTCTAAACATGTGTTTCTCTCAGAGGGAACCAGGAAGTTGTTCTCAGGAGCCACTATGGCATCCAGCAGAGGGGCCCTGGTCACTGTCGGACAGGTGAGACAGCACTGGGACTGTTCATTTAGTAGCAAATATTTTGGCTAATCAGATTAGACTTTGAGATTTTCTAATGATCTATGAACTATTGAGAATAAGTGCATAAAATGTGGAGAGGAACTAGTTTGACTCTCACACAAACTGATGAATGAACTCCTGAATGCGCTGTGAAATGCTGTGGATGAAGGCATCTGTCATATGCAGTGTTTATGATGATGAAACGATCCTGACCGTGTCTCTCTGTGTCAGCTGGCATGTTATGATCAGGCCAAGCAGCTGGTGTTGGGCACAGGACTCCTGGGAGATAATATAATAACACATTTCCTGTCCAGCTTCATCGCTGTGAGTATCGAAGCTTCTGATTGGCCAGTCACTGAATAATCTTGATAACTGATAAAGGACAGTACTAGTTTTTATTGATTAGTAAAATACCCTTGTTATGAGTAATTATTTGTTGGGAATTATGTTATATTCACTTAACAAATGAATGATTATTAGTCAAATTAAGAAATAAAAATGTAAATGTAAGTGTATGTATGAGTATAGTAATTTTATATATATTTACATTTTTATGTCATTGATAAATATATAACATTTTTATTTTTTAGAACATTTGTAAAAAATTCATGTTATAACTAAAAAATGTATATTTATATATATTTTATAATAATTTATGTATTTTAATAGTTTTACATTGTTTATGTATTTTTACATTTTTGTAATGATATAGTAAAAACACATATGTGTTTATATTTTATATAGTGTAGACATATTTTACCTCAAAAATTGCTGGTATATATATGTTTTCTTTTTTTTTTTTTTCTGAGCATCATACATTTTCCTCTAATTTACAGAAGACACCCACTAAAATGTCATTCAGTGTAACCATCTTGTCTGGCATATTTACAACAACATTCAATTAAATTATATTAAAAAACAAATTACTTTCACCCCAAATACTAATTAGTTGTAATTCTAAATTTTTAAAATCTGCCACTGTCCTAGGTTTTGCCCGTTTGTCAGTAAGATTTTTTTTTTTTACTCATTTAAAAGACAAAATTTAATATGCTCCCTTATTCTTTTATATATTTTAATATGTACAAGTCAGAGTAAGCATGTTGTTTGAATTTTTCCATAAATATTGTGTTACACCGAATGACAATTTAACATTATTTCAACCTAATTTTGATATTTTATTCTCCAAAAACTTGTTTGAAACCTTAAAAGCAGACACTTTACTTACATTTAATGTGCTTTCTATGGACATAAAACCACTTTTGTAAATTTCTTTTGATGTGGACATCTAAACTTCTTTGAGCCATATATATCATGACTTTCTCTGTTCAGGGAGGTTGTGCGACGTTCCTCTGCCAGCCGCTGGATGTAATAAAGACGAGGTTAATGAACTCTAAAGGCGAATACAGAGTGAGTTTCCCCTCTCTCTCTCTCTCTCTCTTTGATCATTGTCTTATCTTTATTGCTCATTTGTTAAATTTACTTTTGTATATTAGGGTGTGATTCACTGCCTGTCTGAAACAGCCAAACTGGGACCACTTGCTTTCTACAAGGTACCAGATCTGCTTTATTTTGCTGAATTTTTTTACATGACATTACCGATCATTTTTTTAAAACTGTTTCCCACCGTCCAATCACGTGACAGGGTTTAGTTCCGGCCGGGATCCGTTTGATTCCTCACACGGTCTTGACGTTCGTCTTCCTGGAGCAGCTGAAGAAATACTTCGGCATCCGGGTGATCAGCTGAACTTTGACCTCTTGACCTTTTCCCTTCGGCCTCCTCTTAAAGCTGCTCTCACTTCCACAATATTATTACTGGAAAATCGCACACTACACAGTCACACCCGACTTCACAGTGCTGCCAGACCAACGTAATAAATGATGATTCATCACTATCCGAGTGCAAACTCGTCATAACGCACATCTGACAGGAGAGCGGAAGCTGAGAGGAGGCGCCGATGGACAACAGGACTCACTAAACTGGATCTTCTGGGAATAAACGACTGTACGCTCATCTCTTCAGGGTGAGGTTTAGATTATAGATGTTATGTATCAGGATAAATATGTTTGTGTTTTTTTTAGTTTATGAATTAATAATTCTGATTATTATAATTGTTTTAAATGCTGTTCTTTAGTCCATCTTTTGCAATGAGACGTGTTAAAGGAATAGTTCACCGATATCTCAGAGTACAGAGTAATGTTTGTGCAGATCTTACATTTAATAAATATAAATTGTTTTGTTTAAATTTGTTTAAATTGACACTCAATTATTGAACTATGTGAACTATTCCGTTAAGTCATGAGACACACACAATCAAAATGGTCCATATTGCTTTAAGGCTTTTAAATGGTTACATTCAGTGTGTATGTATTGTGTTCAACTGTTTTAATGGTACAAATTCTGTATTTTCAACTATCTGTATTGGCTGGGTTTGAATGACAGAAGGGTCAGGGGTCACAGAAAAGCTATGAGGGGAGTTTTACCTTAAAAACCAAAATGTTGAGCATCAGAGAAGACAAGAAAACATTAAACAACAGGCTGATGGGGATCCAGTAATGTTTTTGCAATGTGCAAGACGAGTCCAATGTCTTTACTTGGTGCTATGCTTTAATTTTTTTAATTATATTTCGGTTCTTTTCATAATATTTCTGCTGGAAAACTTGCCTTCGCGCACATCCTGCCTCATCTGTGACTGAAATCTTGTTAGATCTACTGTAGTTTCCTCAGATGTGTGTTTAGTTGTTTTAGTGTTGAGGTAGTGGGGGCATTTAGTGAATACGTTTCACAAATTACTTCAGTTTTGTGGTTTGATCCTGGATATCTGGATTTATCCTGAGCTAAGCATATAATAAGAACACAAAATAATCACAAATTTACTTTACACTTAACATTGTAGATTAAGTTGGTAAATTACCATATTGGTATATGCTTAAAAACGGACTTTTTAATGATTATAGAATGAAAATAGAATGAAATTGAACACTGGAGAAGCCTTATCTATTGGTAGCCACCCGAGGGTGCTGTCATGAAGTGAATGTGTGCGCGCATGCGTAAATGCGCAGAGTCGCTTGTGTGCATCGAGGGTTTGCAAGCGAGTTTATGTGGGTACGAACAGTTTTGTTTGTGTGTTTGTTTTATACAAATTTATTTGTAATTTAGGGTTTGAAAATGGAGGATTGAACTGGTTGTTGCTTGAGCTGAGTGGAACTGAGCTGCTCTCTCTATCTGGAGAAATATGCAAACTAATTGAGATATGAAACTGGTCTAAACTGCAATTTTGTCTCATCAGAACGGTATTCTGTCTAAAATGAAAATGTATGGAAATAAAAGGACTAACACAAGAAAATCAGGTGGAATTCTTTGTATGTTTACATTATATTTTTGTCTTCAGCTCCTACATTCACTCAGACAGACGTTTAGGTTTCCGCCTCATTTGCACAATGCGGAACAGTTTCTTGGGAGAACGCAAAAGCATTGAAATCTAATTTTACTTTAGGGGTAAACAGAAAACTTTTCAATAGTTATGCTCCACCTAGTGGACATTTAGCAACTTTCTGAACAGGCTTTAGCTACTTTCCTTTGTAAACAGCTGTCAGTAGTGGATCTGTCCAAGTAAAAATAGTGTACTTGTGCCCCAAAATACTAAAACACAAACAAGCAGATTAGTAGCATTCTTTCAAATTGCGCTTTGAATTACTTAAAATGAGTTCATTGTTAGTACTCTTTTATATGATTGTCCTACGTTTAAATGTAATTGATTTTATTTAAAATATATTAGTAATGTAATAACTCTAAGCACATTTTCCCAACGGTGCTACTTAAGTACACTTAACATATATACACTTTAACAATAACACTCGATTTTAAAGTACACCAGGAGGGTTTTATAATTGCATTGCTTAAAAGTGTGCTACAATCACTTTACATAAAATGTTTGTGGATTTTTATACTTTCACTAAGTTCTGTTTGGATTTTCATGAAAAAATACAGTAGAAATGTATTAAGGTCTGTTTGGACTTTGCTGTACATCACAAAAAATGTAAGTGTTTTTTTGGCAAAAGAGATACTGATTTGTTTGCTGTAAATTACATACCATACCTGTGCTGCATTGTTGTATCTATGTGGTACTAGGGTAATTATCCTTTAAATCTAGGGTTGTTTACGTTTATATGAATTATATTTACAGTAGTTTTACTCAAGTGTATTATTTCTAACATTCAAGTAGTTAATTATTGATGGAAAACAACAGCTTTGTGAAGTGACTACACAATAGGTGTAATTTTAGAACGTGTTTAGATGTGTATAAAAATGACAATTAAATAGTAAGTGTACTTTTAGCATAAAGTACTTGAAGTGCTATCTTTTTAATGAGGAATAAAGTGCTACTAATGGCATAGTAATAGTGTACTTGATTGCATTAGCCCATTTAAAGACACTATAAATATGTTAAGTATATCTTATAAAAGGAATGTGAACATGCAATACATTTGACATTAATTATTTAATCTATAAAAATATGTGGGCAATACATTATAAATACATTTTGTAGCTATATTGTATAGTATTCCTATATGTTATATAATTAATAAGTGTATTTTCTATGTATGATGAGTATGTTTAAAAAGTGAAATGAAAGATGGTTTCAGTTGTACCCATAGAGAAAGTAAGTTAAAAGCACACTTTAGTTCATATTCATGATGACCGAAAATAGCACAGTTGAGTACACTTAAGATTATCTTAAGAAGGACTAAAGAATACGTGTCAGTAGCTATACTAAGTACAAAATTAGTGCGCAAAAATAGAGCACTTCAAGAACTTTATGGAAATATAGACCTACTACGTGTAATGAAATAAAGTGTGTTTTAGTGCACTTTTTTCACCTGAGTGAGGCGGCTGTCGCGTTACTGCGGGTCTGGACAGGACAACGGAAGTCAAATGAAATCTTCCTCTTACCTAATTTATACCAAACAGCTTTCAGTTTCACTTTAGTGCGTTATTAAACCTGCATGCAGACAAAATATGTGAAGAAACACTTAACGGAGATCTTTTTCATTTAGGTGAGTAGAAGTTGTCATGGATCTCTTCATCCACGTGTTGATGCTTCACTGTTTGCAATCACGTGACTGGCGCAAATCTAAACTTCCATAGAACTGCAGCACATGTCTGTTAATGTTCAACCTGTTTCAAGCCACAAATAGTAATAAGAAAACATCCAGTGTATGTGAACGAACTGCAAGTTCGGGGCACTTGTGATCCATACACAGCGCATGCAGCAGCATTTAAATCACTAAAAATAGCGGGACATTCTAAAATTTGTAAGTGCTAGTAATGTATAGCTACTATGTATAGGCAAAAGGGCGGGGCATGAACCCACAATATGAACGTAAGTCAACATCAACACGTTTTGATTTTAGGTTCATGCGTTAAAAATGGGCGGGTGAGCTCGAAACACCCATTTCTGTTGTTTGGTCAAACTGCACCATTATCAGTTCTTCCTCAGTGGATTTCAAAATAATAAAGGGTCCACTGCTGCTGTAGTTCAGTGCATATTTTTGAGTTAAATGCACATGAACGGGTTACACAAGATTATATTTACCTGTTTATGGTTTTTAAGCTAATAGGGTTGAGTCTATTTATTGCTATAATTTATTCTAATCAAACTTGATATTTTGATTATTGTGCTGTTAAGACTGGAAAGAGTAGAACAGGAAACACCAAATGTAAAAAAAATGCAGAACACAACCTTATCTAGAAAAATAAACATTTGATTTGAACTGTGTAACAAAGAAGCAGTGTGTTTTTATCATGTAATGAACAAAATATCTCTTATAATAGAGAAAGAAATAATCAGCCCTCTCACAGGCAAGATGCGGCGGGGAAGCATGTCTCAACCTCCTATAAGTAAGTATTAAGTCATTCATTCATTGCTAACATCCATCCATCCGTCCATCTGTACATCCATCTGATAATGTCTGTCTGTTGATTTACAGTGTCAGATCTGAATATTGTGCTGTTGGGACTGACTGGAGCAGGAAAGAGTGCATCAGGAAACACCATCCTGGGTGGAGACAGAAAAACATTTAAAGAAGGTTATTCACCTGCGCCTGAGACCGAAATCTCACAAACAGAGGTGGACGGACAAACAATTACTGTGACTGACACTGTAGGACTCACTGATACAGCAGTGAACGTTACAGATGTTCAAACTAAAATAGAGCAGATATTACAGAATACACACCATGGTGTTGATGTGTTTCTGCTGGTGATCAAACTGGATCAGACATTCACAAAGGAGAAGTGTGAAGCTGTGAAATGGGCCCAGAAGAATTTTGGAGCAAAAGTATTAAATCACACAATAGTGCTGCTTACTCATGGAGATCGGTTAGGTGAGCCAGTAGAAGATTATCTGAGTAAGAATGAAGCACTGCGGTCATTAGTTGATCAGTGTTCAGGAGGATTTCATGTTTTTAACAACAAAGATGAAGATCGATCTCAAGTCACCAAACTTTTGAAAAAGACTGAGTCACTGAGGATGAAGAATGGATACAGGAGGTACACTAAGCGGGTCTATAAGGATACTCAGAAAGATCTCTGGCTCAAGAAATGTGACATCTTCGTAGTAGCAATAGCATTAGTAATTGCAGCAGTAGTATTTGGTGGAGCAGCATTAGAAGGAGGAGCAGGAGTATTAGGAGGAGTAGGTGGATTAGGAGGAGCAGGAGTTGGAGGAGCAGCATTAGAAGGACGAGCAGATTTATTAAGAGAAGCAGAAGGAGCTTTGATGATGCCATCAGCTGCACGATGTACAGGATCAGCACCATTGATAGGAGCAGCAGGAGGTTCAGCTCTGCTAGCAGTAGCAGCTTTTGTTGGACTTTATTTTTTGGTAAGATTTCTGTATTTTTTCTCTAGAGAAAATGATATAGGTGACTAAAAGTCACCTATTTGTAAAATATTGTATTATACTACCCTGATGTAATGGCTTTTGGTTTTTCTTTTAGAATGTTGCAATGTATTTACATTTCATTTTGTAATGATGCAACACTGTATCTGGACACTTGTTGTCAACAAAAATACCGAAACTCTAAAATTTAAGTTTAATCTATAACTTTTAATTGTGTAGTCTATATTTTTTCAGGCCTCTATAATATGTAATTGTATAATGTAGTGTATAAGCATACTTTTTTTTTTTTTTTAATATTGTATAATATCTTAATGCAAAGGCTTAGGAGGGATTGTGTTCGCAGCTGTGTGAAGTAGGCTATTTAAAATACCAAGGCGTGTCATTTGTGTAATTTGTATACAGGAGCATAGTTGTCATATTTGTAAACAAATAAATAAATAAATAGCCCCTACTTTTTTGTTATTGCATTTTAATAATAAAAGTCACTTGTACCTTTAATTTATAATATTAAAATCTTTCTTCTTTTGTATATTTTGCCTAATAGAGTTAGAATTTATAAGGAAATGCTTTTTTTTTCACTTTGACCAGAAGAGGGCGCCACATCATCTGACATCTTTTTGTCAAGAGAGAGTCTGATCTACTCATTTCTTGTTAAAAACCTTGTAAGAACTTTCTGAGTTCATCAGTGTCGCCTCACTTCCTGTCACCATGGAGCCACTTGACTAGTCCTCTCTAGCTCTTTAAGCCGTCAGCACACGAATAACTATATTCTCTGCCAAACAGCCAGCATGTGTTTGACTTGTACGTGTGCGGGCGCAAAGATTCACAGCAATATGTAAATATATGCAGATTCCATCACTGCAGTAATGTAATATGTAAAGTAACTTGTGCATGTTCAGTTAACATCCTATTCCAATCTTAAAGAGAGATTCACATACAGTAGTTTATTGATAGCACAGCGGTAGCCGGAGAATTTTTATGTGCACCATGAGACCGTCAAAAACTACTGTTTAGATCTGAAGGTTGATGTGTGTTAAAGCTCCAGAGAAGCGGATATATTTGGGTTTTCACTCAACATTTCGGTTCCCATAATCTGGACTCTCTGGAGAGAGGATGTGAGAATGTGGATCTTACTTATGCATTATAGAGCATTAAAAAGTTATTGGGCCTGAATTGAGCTGGATAATGACACTAACTTTACAGCACTGACACACTGAACTGAATAGAATCGACTGTGAACTAAACTGAGCTGAATAACGACACTAAATTGAGCTGAAACTGAATTTATTTCATAACTGATTAATTTTACAATATTAAAACTGATGTTTTATTAAACAATATGCATTGTATATTGTACTATTTAATATAAACGTGACTTGTTTTGATTTATTTGTTGAGTATCTGTCAGTAACTCTACCACAGGACTTCTTGCTTTCAATCACATCACTTTTCTGTGTGAATTCATCTACAGTACGTACACGTGTCAGACAGATGTCTTTGGCTCCAGGGATTCTGGGAAATAATCATTATTAATGCGATCTCATGTTGCTGCTCTCCATGTTCAAATGCAAACAGATGTCATCCATACAAAAGCATATTTTGTAAATCATCATAAGCACATGTAAATGAACAGTACGATTACTGCTCACAGGAGAGAAGCGCACTAGATTAGTCACATCTGCAATATCAGTGTCTCTATAAACTCAAAGAGAAATCTTTATGTAATAGCGTAAACTGTTAAAAAAATAAAGCTTTTCACACAGAACCTGTGGTTTATCACAGAACCTTTTAATGATCAGTTAAAATAACCAGAACAACATTTTAAAGGGGTCATCGGATGCTAAGTTCACTTTTACATGTTGTTTGAACATTAATGTGTGTTGGCAGTGTATGTACAAATGTACCCTGTAATGGTAAAAATCCATTTTTCAATTAATCTGTAAAAATAATATCCCCTTTTTCCAAATCGTCGTTTTCCAAGTCGTTGTTGTGTCACACCGACAGAGGCCGCTCCCACGATAGTTGATTGACATGAGCGTCTTACCTTAGATCAGTTGTAACAGTCCAACCTCGATGTTTTGATGCCGGAGCAGGGATGTAAGTTAGACAAGAATTGAGCGACTGAGGTGTTGTGTTGCTGGATGTAACAATGAACGTAGTGGTTGTCATTTACTCCCGACATCTGAACCGCTGAAGATGCAGTGGATTACGTTTGTTTGTGAAGGGAATGTGCCTCCCAATCTACATATATCCGTCTATGTTCACACTAATCATTCGCGATCCAGCTTCACTTAAATCAGAAGTGAGTATACAGGATCGCCTTTCCTAATAATGTGCTAGTTAGCAAGTTTAGCTGCTAAACATGGCTAAATGCGCTAAAGTAAACAGGCTCGTCACTCCACAGAGAGAAGAGAGGGGCGGGGCGAGCAGAGCTCATTTGCATTTAAAGCAGCCTCGACCAGAATGAGATGATTTTTGCAGAGCTGATTTCGGCAAGGTAAAAAGGGTGTTGTTTTACACTACCATTGAGAATTTTTAACCAAAATATATTATAGACTTTTCATTAAGACCCTAAAGATTCACATCAACTTGGGCATCCGATGACCCCTTTAATAATGAAAAAATAAAACGTTTTACCTTCTGTGGAATTGAAATCTAAAGATTCTTCACTGAACCAACAATTTCAGTGAAGATCCTTTATTTTCAAGAGTTTATTCACCGATATATACTCACTCTGGTCATTCAAATCTGTTTTAATATTGAAAACATCTTTGAAAATCTGCTTTCAGGGGTTTCTAAAGAATAGAAATCCTCGTAAAGGTTTTTGACATTTGATGTTGGTCTTTTGTGCCTTTTTCTCCGCACAGTGTTTTATGTGTGTTTTTATTCAGACAGTATGATTGTGAATCTGTCTTGAGAATATGTCACCAGCTGTGAAACATCCAGGTGCTCTTTTGTGATCATCAGATGCATAATCTTGTTTGTTTTTGTCTTCCTCTGTGTTGTCTTCCCATCAACACTGTTCTTCTTTAGTGTTTGACGTATCGTACGCGCATCTTGTCAGAGATGTTGACCTGTTTCAGGGGTTTCTGTAAGTCTTTTGTGCATCTTTAATTATTATGCATGGTTCACTCCTGCCCTGAACTTTATCTATAGACCATTTTCTTATTAAACATTTGAGATACTAACACTTTTCAGCTCTTAATGCAAGTCAGTCTTGATGTTGGTGCTCTGACTCTGAGATCTGTCATGTTTGAGGTTCAGTATGGTTCACATCAGGTAATGCTTCTTGTGAATGAAGAAATCCACACATTCATCTTTCTCCTGCAACTTTTGTTAAACTCTTGGTTCTTCTCAAGGTTTTTCCTTTTAAACATCATAACATGTTTTTCCATGCTGCAGTTATCTTTGGTTTGCTTTCTGGCAGGTTTGTTTAGGCTTACTGTAATTCATAAATGTAACATTGCTTTGGAACAATATGTATGATGATTAATGCTACAACAATGCATTGAAATAAATTTAAGCATGACAAGAGGTTTTTTTTTTTAGTTTTAGTCATAGTTTTAGGCTTTTGTTGAAAAATATCCTTTAAATGTAGTCAGTATTTCATCATGTTTTTTTTTTAATATTTTGAATTGGTTTTAACGTTTATATTTTCTATTTTCATTTTAGTTAAATATTTGACACCTCTAATTTTAGCAGCTTTTTATAGTTTTTATTAATTTCTGTTTTTATTTTTAGTCTTAGCTATTTGATTACATGGATTTGAACTAAATTAAAATGAGAAATGTTGCTACTAGCTAAAGAAAGTAACCCTGATGCATTAATAATTTCTGTTGTTTGTCAGCAGTACTGAAATTGTTATTGTTATGACATGGATGTTATTGCTGATGACATTTTTGTCAGTAATGTTGTTGATGAGGTGAACACTGCTTTCTGTGTAGTGGCTCTCATTGTTAACTAATTTATGACTGAATATATCTCTTTGAGCGTTGAGGAAAGTGCTTTAGTTTCTAATATGAGCAATGTTCATTGACTTAATCACACAAACGCCACGGCGGGTCTTATGTTAATAAGCCAGACTCGTGTTTTAAGAGATTAAGAGGCCACAGCAGCTCATTTCTTTGTCCTTTCTGACCTTTGCATGAAGGAACCATCAGAGTACAGATCTGAACTCTTACAGTAAGAACTCCAGAAAGTTTCTTTGGAGAGGAGAGTAATGGTATAGGAGGCTGTTGTGGATATTTACAATGCCTGTCAAAGTAAAACTCAATGAGATTTTTATGGAGGTGTTCTAGTCAACTGGAACTTTTTTTTTTAACCACATATCTAAATGATTTGACCACACATCTAGACTAGAATTCCTTTAAGGTTAGACTTAAAGCATTGGATTGAGGTTTTTGTAAATTATGCCACAGTAACTGATGAATTAAGCAAGCATGGTCATGTTTAATCGTGTGTTCGCGTGCCCGAAATCATTGGAGGATTGTTGGATTTTTCATTAAAAGCGTATCAGAGAAGCTGAGCAGTTGCTTACAGTGACCTTTCCACACACATTCATCGGCTGGAGACCGACACGTCATGCTGAGAGCCAAATGAAATGAGCGCTATAGAAACACAAGAACACTGTATGACCTTCTCCAATCTATTTATTCCTCTTGCATTTGTCTGTAATGTGTCCATTTTCACATGATCAAGGTAAGAAGCCCATCAGAGCTAATATAGTTGAGTGAAAGAAGAAAGGACGTCCTGCTCTTCTGTCGCAGGCCACAGAAAATAGATTCAGGAGCATCATTCAATTTTTCACTAATGAAGTTTCATTATCAGCCTGTGAAGTCGGACGCTTATTTCATTACCTCAGTGAGAAGTGTGTGTGTGTGTGGTCTCGGCTTTGATAGATGCGACCGGTTTCTCTGTGCTCGACAGAGATTTCTGTGCCAAACGTCGATATGGGCACAAAAAGGTCTTGGTAATGACTTCCTGTCCCCTCACGCATGACTCTAACGCCAGCCCCTGACAGCACTGACACTAGACTTCTCAATTTTGCGTGTTATTGATCAGATACATTTAAAACATCTCGAATAACCTTAATGAGCTCTACACCAGACGTTTTGTGACTGATGCAGATTGAAATCGACACTATGTTCACTGTAAAGATGCAAACCTGCTGAAAGAACATCACTTACATGACTGGCACACTCTATCCCATCTCGTCCCTCATTAATGCACAAAAGACGACAGTTACGGTAAGATGTTTGCTCATGCCTATATGAGTGATTTTCCTCTGAAAACCATTTTAGTGCATGCAATTTAATGCAGAGCAATAAAACAGATGCTTATGACAACTTTTAAAGGGATTGTTCACCCAAAAATGCACTTGCCTTCATGTCGTTCCAAACTGGGTATCACTGACTTTCTTCTGTGGAACACAAAAGATGATCTTTAAAAAAATGGCACTGTAATGTTGTACAAAGTTTGGAAGGGCGTGAAGGTGGCAAAATCACGACAGATTTTAATTTTGGGTGAAGTATCTCTTTACTGAAAATGTCTTAGCATACCAGTTTCAGGTGGTCAGACTGGTTTGTTGCTGATCTAAGGTGGTCTATCCGTCAACTAGTTACCAGGTCCAATTTGGACCACCTAAGAGTGACCATCTTCAAATTTTAAGAGCCCTCAGGAAATATCATATACCAGTTTTATGTACGCCAGCTGGTTTGTTGCTGGTTCAAGGTGTAAGGTGCATTCAAGCCTGCAGGAAATATTGGATTATACCAAGTTAAGGTGGTAGTCAAAGATGGTCTACAATGGCTTTAACCAGCTACCAGCCCACTTGGACCATAATTTACCATTTTAGACCTTTAAATGCCCTCAAGAAATATCAGATTATACCAGATTAAGGTGGTCAGGATGGTTTGTTGCTGGTCTGAGATGGTCAACCAGCTTTAACTAGCTACCAGGTCCAACTTGATCCCTAAATGACCATTTTAGACCTTCAAGATCCTTCAGGAAATATATCATACCAGTTTTAAGTTGTCAGCCTGGTTTGTTGGTTAAAAGTGGTCGACCATCTTTAACTAGATACCAGATCCAACTTGGATCATAAATTACCGTCTTAGACATTTAATAGCCTATACTGAAAATATCTTATCATACCAGTTTTAGGTGGTCAGACTGGTTTGTTAATGGTCTAAGGTGGTCTACCAACTCTAACTAGTTACCAGGTCAAAACTGGACAATAAATGACTTTAAAGAGCCCTCAGGAAATATTATATACCAATTTTAGATGGTCAGTATGGTTTGTTCCTGGTTCAAATTAGCTAATAGGTCGAACCTGGGTCACCAATAACCAGTTAAGACCTTTAAGAGCCTGCAGGGAATCTCAAGTTAATCATTTCAAGTTAAGGTGGTAGTCAAAGATGGTCTACCATCTCTAACCAGCTACCAGCCCACTTGGGTCATAAATGACCGGCTGAGATCTTTATAATCTCTCAGGAAATATCAGATCATACCTGTTTTAGGTGATCAAGTTGGTTTGTTGCTGGTTCATGATGGTTTACAAGCTTTAACCAGCACAAGGACCAACTTGAACCATTAATCACCACCTTAGACCTTTAAGAGCCTTCATGAAATGTATCATACCAGTTTTAGGTGGTCAGTTTGGGTTGTTGTTGGTCAAAGATGGTCCACCAGTTCTAACCAGCTACTAGGTCCAACCTGGACCATAAATGACTATCTTAGACCTTCAAGAGCCTTCAGGAAATATGTTTTAAGTTGTCAGCCTAGTTTGCTGTAGGTCAAACATGGTGTACCATCTCTACTTTAACTAGATACCAGGTCCAACTTGGACCATAAATTACCATCTTAGACATTTAAGAGCCCACAAAAATATCTTATCATACTAGTTTCAGGTGGTCAGACTGGTTTGTTGCTGGTCTAAGGTGGTCTATCACCTCTAACTAGTTACCAGGTCCAACTTGGACCAGAAAAGACCAGCTTAGACCTTTAAAAGCCTAAAGGAAATATCAGATCATACTAGTTTTTGTTGGTCAACCTGGTGTATTGTTGGTATAGCTACCAGTTCCAACTTAGACCATGGGTGACCAGTTTAGACCAGCTTAGACAGACCTTTAAGAATATATCAAATCATACTAGTTTATGGTCACCACACTAGTTTATTGTTGGTCAGAGGTGGTCTACTAACTCCATGCAGCTACCAGTTCCAACTTGGACCATAAATGATCAGCTTAGACCTTACGAATGTGCAGGAAATATCAGATCATACCACTAGGTAGTCAAGTTGTCTGTAGCTGGTACAAAGTAGTTTACAAGCTCTAACCAGCTTCCAGTTCCAACTTGTACCATAAATGACCAGCTTAGACCTTCTAAATATGTGAACCTGCTGCTTATGGAAATGTGTATGTTCTCCAGCATGCCTCCATGATGATGATGAATGTTAACCTGATTAGAGAGAGACATTAAAGAACGCAAGCTGTAATGAGAGAGCAATATCATGTGTAATGGATGTTATAGTGTGCACATTACATTACATTATGTCTGTCATCGGTCACTCAGTCTTCTGCGAGCTGTTAGAAACTCTCTCCCGCTTCATGTGTAAGTGGTAAATCTCCACGGAAACGGCCTGCTAAACACGCTGGAGGATTGGATTGCGGTCTTGTTAGGCGTAGGAGGCTGATAAGTCACCTTCACGAACACCCGGTGACGTCTGAGTGCTAGAGAGCCAGAATCAAGGTTTTTGAAGCATATTGATGTCGTATTTTTGTTTGGAGTGGCTGTGATGATTCATAAAACATGCATTTATTCTCCAAACCATCTTGAGTTTGTCAGTGGTTGGTGGAGGACTGCCTACTTCAAATTTAATCTCTCTTATTTGAAAATCTCTGCGTTTATGTGCTAAAAATGTGCCGTATGTAAAATCGGAGCGTGCTGATAAGGTTTGTGGCCCACGCACATGCCCACACAAACACATGAAGATATGTTTCAATTAAACTGTGGGATATTAAACTACAACAATGCAATCAATTGACAACATTCGAGGATAGATTTGTGTTTCCTGAGAGGTGTTGAGCTCCAGAAAACCCTTGTATCAAGAGCTTTAATTACAGGGTCTCTGAACTGCTGTGTAATTATAGCATTTCAATAACATCTATAAGAGCTTTTAGTCCTGAATAAGTGTTATTCCGACAGATCATCTCATAATACAATGTTACACAGGGTTTTTAAAGGGGTCGCATCAGACATGTTTATCTTTGCATCTTCTCTTCCTCTGAGGTTCACTTATTTTTGTACATGAATAGTCTTTTAATACGTGTAGTCGCAGCCCTGAATGGCAGTTCGTGTCAATAGAGCATTTCAGTGCTGAAATATATTTAACATCAGCTATTTTGTGAAAAACAAAATGTGTATTATATCTAATAGCTGAATAAATGTGGTTAGCAAAATAATAGTATATATTTAGTGTATTTTTGCATTTATTTAGTATACAAAACCATTTAGACTGGGACTTTCTTACATTTTACTCTTTGAGTGTTAAGGAATAATTGTTTCTTTGCTTTGTCCTCTGTAATATCTCACCATGAAGTTGCTGAATTCATAAAAGGCATTGATTATGTGTGGTTATATGCTAATTTAATTAGGATTCTGGCATGCAGAAATCAAGCATTTCAGAAAAAAAGCCATTTTCAGCTAAGCTGCAATAAATGATGTAGGAAGCTGTGAAAGTTCCTGTACATTTTCATTGTACATCCGTCTCTTTTATTTCAAAAGCTCAAGGCTAATCTGATTTCATATGATATGCGCTCTGCATTTAGTGCTTTTAGGAGCTGGTTGAGGCAATGCAGCATGTTAGCCATCTTCACAGAAACTGTGAAAATACAGAAGATGTTGAACTTCTGTTTTACATGAAAGTGAAAGTGGATGGTGAATTTTAAATGTAGTGCTCCAAAAAAAGCATGCTTCATTATAATAGCAGCCCTCTGAAATCCTGTGATATTTTCCTTTTCAGAGCTCAGCTAAATCACCATTTACTCAGCTGGTACAGAAAGCAATAGCTTGGATGTTTATATATTCTCACATCCGTCTTCAGTGAAGCACGAAATGAGAAGATCATACTGGCTCGGCATGGCATGAGGGTCAGTAAATGATGGCGGCATTTGCATTTCTAGGTGAACTAGTCTTTTAAGCATCTGGGCTGCTGACACAGAGGTTATTAGTGATCTCCAGTAGTAATTGAGATCATGCTCCATCAGTATCGTGCCCTTGAGGAAGACGCCGAACCCTTGACCCCAGGAATTAGTACTACAAAACACTTGAGCTCAGATACTGTATGATGAAAGTGAGGTTACTGATACTAATATAAACTAGATTTCTGAACAATCAGTGCAGTTACACATTCTTTAGTTGTTTAATTGTGAAATATTATTACAGTTTAAAATAACTGTTTTCTATTTAAATATCTGTTAAAATGTAATTTATTTCTGTGACTAAAGCTGCATTTTCTGGATCATTACTCCAGTCTTCAGTGTATCCTTTAGAAATCATTCTAATATGGTGATTTGCTGCTTTTATTTGAAATAGAATGAAGACAAACAGGTTAGTAAAAACAAACTACACAATGACCCATTTTATCACAGGCTGTCCGATGGCTCTCATCCTCTTTCCATATGTTCAGCAAATCTGCCTGTTTTTATGCAGCGTAGTCCTGACTCTTGTGTTTCTCTATAGGAGTGGCTGCTGATAGTGTCGTTTGCTAATTCAGCTGAAACTTCCAGATGGTGGGATGAATTCTCTTTTATTCTGTCTGTATATTCTGTGTTTTATGAAACCGTATCTCCTCTGTGTTTTCTTGCCTGGAGTTGCTCTGATCTAAGCATCTCTGAGGGTTCGGTTAAGATCTATACGGCGAGCCTGAGATACACGTGTGCTGTGAATTCAGATCACATCCGAATGCATCACTACACACAATCATAGTCTCTGGCTGTGTTAGGAATCGCCTACTACAGATATTGTTTTTGCAGTATATAACAAGTGCAGTATACAGTGTGTAAATTCCTCACGCGTGCCAGAGGTAGGGCTGCACAGTTTGGTGGAAAAGTCTAATTGATACTACTTGCAACATATAGGCTGCACAATTTGTCCAACATATTTGTGATTCCAAATATAACTATAAAATAATAAAAAACAATTATTATTTATTTGTTTTATTTTTATCTATGTTATTATGACTAATATTAAAAATAATAAAATACAAATATTCTATAGCAATAATTTATGGTAAAATGAAAAAAAAAAAAGTATTTAAGGAAAATATTTTTTTAATAAATATAAAATGATTTTACTTCTTTAACTCAGTTATCTTTGATAATTGCCCTAAGCAATATGTGGTTTTGTGTTTTATTTCACCCTACAAGTGGACTGAATTTCGCAAGTGAGTTTATTTTTGTCTTTTCCAAGAACTGAATGTCAGTTGCAATTCGTTACATTTCTGTTCTCAACTCATTTAATTAGAATAATGAGGTCACGTGACAACAGTTTAGGTTATAAAAATGTTAAAATGTTTGTTGCATAATGCATACTTTTTTCATATTATTATGATCACATTTCATGTCTAAAGCTGTTGACAAACATATTTAGCAGCTGAGGAGCAAAGGTCATTGCAATTTGCATGAGCTGTTCTACTGTATAAGAAGGTGTTTTGTTTGTTTTTATGCAGATTTGTGAATAAATCTGTAGAAACTAGGACAGTTACACCGCTTTAAAGAATACATTTATTTACATGATGCTCACAGTCTGTTCAAGGGGATTTTGGGGACGAAGTGTAATATGTGTGTGTGTGTGTGTGTGTGTGTGTGTGTTTGTGGTTTCGACTGGCTTTAGTATCATATATCCTGGTTCTGTATGCTGAGATACTCAATACCTGATCGGTTCATACAAAGCCTCGCCTGAACCTGAGAGCTGATGGTGGACTAGAGACAGCAGCTTGAACCGTTTTTATGCCCCTGCCAAATATAGAAGCACAAATGCAAGTATTGATAATACATTTATGCGATATTATTTTCAAAACTGCCTAGATAATAGAAAGCCTTCATGACAGAATGGATTTTTTTTAATCCCTCATTATGATACTTATTAGATTCTTATTAGTTTAGTCATATAATTTATTAAATTCAAATTAGCATTATTTTAAAACTAGGCAATACTGATTTATAAATGATATATCATCATCATAACCATCATCATCATATATTTATTTATTGGCAGTATTTGGCAGTATGAGACAGAAGTAAACTTATGTCAATAAAAAAAATGCATGTCTGTTTTTTCCCCCTTCATTATTCTCAATAGCGACTTTAATTAGATTCACATTTACTGTTATATTCATAAACGTCACTGCGAATTAAAATCACTACAACCAATAATAGTTTAATTCACAAATACTTTACAAAACAAACATCTCTGTTTAGTTTTTCATTACAATATTGTCACAAAAGTCACAAAAATCTTATGTTCTTAAAATGCTTGCTTTCATTCCAGTTATAATATGTAATGTCTATTTTTTTCTCTGTATTGATTTTGAGGTGAAATATGAGGAAGAAATCTGCACCGCTACAAGAAAACAACTTGCTTAAAGCTAAGACCAGGTTAGCTGGTTTAGATCTGGTCTAGTTGGACTCCTCCCTTACGAAAATTAAACATGGTTTTATTATAGTAAAAGTGTAGTAGCCTAACCATGGGTTCATAGTTAGTATAGCAAAACCATTGTTAATTTGTATTTATTTATTTATTTATTTATAATTTATTTTTTGTAGGTAGTAAAACCACGGTTAATTTTAGTAATTGATAAGATGTAATAACGATGTGTTCAATGCAAAACTTTCACTAATCGAAGTATTTTTGACAGCATTTGTGTGCCGTCGAGTTGTTATGGTGTTTTTATTTTCTCATTTGTTCAGATCAGTCCGTGTCCACGATGTTCTCGTTCACTGAGTGATGTCTTAATTACATTTTAACAGATATTGATCTTGCGCGTGCAGTCTGCAATAGTAAACATGCTACCCGCGGGCGTCGCGCTGACGTCACGCCGGGCTCCCGTTAACGGAGATGATCCCACACGCGCCCTGCACTCAGCCGCAGGAAACAACGCCACATGAGGGACGACAGACAGAGAAACTACTGAGGCTTCACGCTTTCGTGCTCTTATCGATCGTCACTGATCAGTTTCAGTCTGTTTGCAGTGGATTACGCGCAACTCTTGGATTTACTGAGAATGATGAGCAGTTTGAGGGATGAAGCTCACGCTGAACTCTCCTCGGGTGAGTAGGGCTAGTTTAAAGCGTTTATGACAATCATGTGTGGTCTTATTGATCTCTGAAAGTGGTCTGTTGAAGACGCGCGCGACCTTTGAGTCCGTTACGCGCGCGCCCAAACACCTGCTCCACCTGAGGCGAGTTAATTTCTCTCAGAAACCCGTTTTAGCGAAATGTAGATGATGTTCGGTCATTCAAATATTAGTTAGAATCACTTTAATAGACCTTACGTCACAGTTATGAGGGTTTGAATTGGTTCTTGAGGCAATTAAACTGTCACTGAAAGTGTTTATGAGAGATACTACACGAAACTACAACCATATCATATTTGAAGTCCAGAAAAGCGCCTAAAACAGCGGAATCTGAATGCAGATGCGGGTTTTGGACGTCCAGCAGGTTGGTGAGCAGATAAGAAAAGGATTCTCAGTATTTGTTAGTATTTTTGAGGAGTATGTGTCTACCTTTAATATGGTTCATTAATTATGATGTGAGAGCCCTGCTAAAAGAAAAAGAAAAAAAAAAAAATCTACTAAAACCAGCCTAAACTGGTTGGCTGGTCTTTAAGCTGGAAGGAGCTGGTTTAAGCTGGTTGTTCTAGCTGTTCTCTCAGCCTGACCAGCTAAGACCAGGCTGGCTTAGGCTGGTTTAGCTGTTTTGTTTTGTTTTGTTTTGTTTTGTTTTTTCTTCAGCAGGGAGGGATAAACGGGAAATAAAAATGTAGTGTAGAAACAATTTTCACTCACACAATTGCTAGTATGTTTCACAAACAATCAGAACAAAAGGCCAACACATTGAATTAAACATTAAATTTTGAAGTAGGAAACCTGAAATATTATATGAGTATTGTAAAATGTACTGTGATAATCCAAAAATGAATTAATGAATGAATTAGTTAGTACAGATTGCACCAAAATGAAAATTCCGGGCTGAAACCGAAACCGAAAATTCTGGATGCACTTGGCCGAAAACTGAAAATGCTTTGCAATAATTATTTACTATTTTATTAATTAATATAAAGTAATTTTGAAAGTTTTTTTTTTTTAATTTAACTCAGTAATTTGAATGATACTTAAATAAAAAAAACACAAGCCAAAAAAAATAACCACACTAGTTTATGAATCATTTTAAGGTAAAAGCTCTTTTAAAGGAACAACAGCACTTTATTTAGTTAGTTATTTAGTACAGAAACATGTTACCATTTTAGGCCAAAATCAAAGACCAAAAAAGTTATACATTTACAGAAAATGCGTAATTTTCATGAAAATAGTTAAGCAATTGCTTTGATTTTGAGAAATGAAGAATATGACATAGACATGTTCTTGATGTTTCTGGAAATTCTCTCCGTTTTCAACGAATGTGATTGTTCTATCGTAGTACACGTTTCAAATAACATGGTATAAATGGGTCAGCAGAGCTTTCTGTTGACCCGGCTTACTTCGATGCATCTGATAACAGATCCGTCACTGTGACGTTCATGATGTTAAAGTGATGAACAGTGCACTGATGGCTATAAATAATGAGTTTTTGTAAACAACCTGTTCAGCACACGATAATTTCTTCACGCTGGCCGGTAATGTTCACTTGTCTGGTCATTAAAGGACATGTTGGCTTAAGTGTTTATCTTATGCAGAAGTCATTCCCCTGAGTGTGCTCCGCTTTGAGAGACTGCACACGATGCTGCTCCATGAATAAAGCACACGCTGGATGTGCTTGCATGCATGTGTGTGTGAGGGACACTTTAGTAAAGCAAACTGATCCATAATTAGATGTCCAGAGCTTTAAGCAAACAGTGAAGTGTTATGTATTGACTTTATATTTATGGAGTGTTTGAATGTGATACAGTGAAAACATGATCAGCAATTTTGTAATAGCTACACTGGAGCTCAGATGTGCTGTTATTATAATCTCCTGGGATTGTTACTGGAGCGTTCCTGCATTAGCCGATTATTCGCTCTGGGTTTGGCTCTTCTGAGAGGGACTGGTCATGTAAGGTGTGTGTTTGTCCCAGAATAAACCAAACAGCCCAACGGTCCAGTGAAACCACACCTCACTTACATATTTACACTTTACACTACAGTATGTACACATACTTTGTTATAGTATTAAGAATAAATGTCTTGTTTACTGATTTATTTAAAGACATAGTTAATATACAATTCTGTTTCGTTTCATCAAATAAATCATAAAATTCCCCAACTGTGTTAAAAGCAGTGTAAAGAAGAAAAATAAATAAAAATTATAGTGGAAATAATATAAATATTGGATGAAAATGGACATTTTGAGAAATGAGATTAGAAACTTTTTAAATAAATATGAAATAAATAAAACTGAAATACTGTGAAACCTAAATAGAAATAGTACTAAATAACTTAAAAAGACAGTAAAGCAATATCACTAAGGGAAATAAATAAGAGTATGAGTTTAGAATAACATGAATAAGCGTTAATAATGACAGAATTGTAATTGTGACCTATTTCTGTAATATTACTTTAATTCTTTAGAGACTGAGCTGTTTATGTGTGATTGTGTCAATTAAGTTATTTGTGTGCTGTTTTCTCTAGTTCCCCTCTATATGAAATTCACTTTAGCTCATTTAATTTAGTCTGTTGATAGAAAAGCGGAAACAGCTATTACTGAATAAATTACTTTTTTTAAATTACTTTCCCGCTCTCTCTGTGTGCGTGTTACCCGCAATGAAAGACAAAAACATATGATTTCTAGGTTCCTGATTATAAATAACCTTATATTTTATTATTTCACTACTGAAAAGTATATGTTGTTATTGTTTATATATATATATATATATATATATTGTATTGCATTGTAACACCAGTCTATTTGAATCAACTGTTTGTGTGTTTGTGCAAGAGTAAAACATTCTAAATTATTGATTTATGAGACTGCTTATTTGAAGGTAGTTGACTATGCAGGTTGTAGGCAGCAATGAAGCGTGTTTCTTTGATAGGTTGAGTCTTATTTCCCGCTGTCTGTGTTTCAGTATGGTGGTCAGGGCGAATCAATCTCACTGCTGTCACTGACATCAAACGTGTCACATACGTGATTAGAAACAAAACCCTGTTAACATGTGCGGGCCAATTGTATCTCCCTCAAAGCCCATTGAAAGTTTATTTGTATTCAGGTAGGCTGTGAATCACTGGTCCGTCTCGTGGGGAATCGCGCACACACCTGAAATAAACGGAGCCATTTCCCTGAGAAAGAAAACGTAGTTCTTGAGGGAAACAGTTATTACTTTAAAGAAAACATTGTTACCGCTGTTTTTGGCTGCTGGTTCATGTATAGTGACATATATAAATGGTGCTGGATCCTGATTAGTTCTCGGTGCCATTCATCACAGCGACTCGGTTGAGCGCCGAATGTAAGCTCTCATGTTAATTCAATGAGGTTTGAGAGTTACTGTGGGAATATTTTCCTAAATGCAGTCTGTTTCTCACACAAAGCTGCTTTACGGCCTTAGAAGACTTGGGATGCATACGAGTTGTTTGATAACTGTTATAATGCTGTAATGATGCCTTTTTTGGATCTTGCAGGTTTCTGGTCACTGCTGGTTTTGTGGGATTGAAAAGAGCAGCTCAGATGTATAGAATGCATTGTTTTGTGTTTCACACAAGAAAAATAGAAAGTCATGTGATTTTTAACAAGTAATTGATGATGGAAGTTGAATATTTGAATGATCTATTTCATTTAAGTCAGAGCAGGACACAGTTTGAGCACATTTGATTCTTCTCAGTGACTCAGTTCTTCTGAGTCGTTTAAGATTAGTGTTAAGTGTTATTTTAATGTGTGTGAATTTTATTGTGTAATGAAGAAATGATGTCTCCAAGGTGTGTTTGTGGGTTTTTTTTATCTGATTTGGAGATTGACAGTTTTTGGTCACTGCTGCTTTTGCTGAATTGAAAAGAGCAGTTTAGAAAATCTTCAGAAAAACCTCATGTTGTGTTTCACAGAAGAAAAAAAAAAGTTGTATGATTTTTAATTAGTAAATAAGGATATTTGAGTGATCTATTCCTTCAGTTTGAACACATCTGAATCTTCTCAGTGACTCTGTTCTGTTGAGTCTTTAAGACTGAATCAGTTCACTCAGAGAATTTTGAGTCTTTTTTTAGCACTGAATAACATCCAATATTTACTCGCTTATGTTTTGAGTCTTTCCACATGGACTGCATTTCCAATAGGCTGCTTGTAATGATGTTATTGTAATGTGTGTGAATTTTATTGTGCAATGAAGAAATGATGTCTCCAGTGGTGTGCTTGTTGGGCTTTTTTTTTTTTTTTGGCGATTGACAGTTTTTGGTCACTGCTGCTTTTGCTAAATTTAAAAGAGCAGTTTAGAAAAACCTCACAAAACCTTATGTTGTATGTCACAGAAGAAAAAAAAGTCTTTTTTTTTTATTTTTAGCGAGTAAATAATGACAAAGTTGAATATTTGAGTGATCTATTCCTTCAGTTTAAACACATTTGAATCTTCTCAGTGACTTCACAGTTTCAAATAGGCTGCTTGTAATGGTGTTATTTTAACGTGTGTGAATTTATTGTATAATGCAGAAATGATGTCTCCAGTTGTGTGTTTGTTGGGCTAAATAGCCTGATTTTGAGTTTGATGGTTTCTGCTTACTGCTGCTTTTACTGAATTGGAAAGAGCAGTTTAAATCTTCAGAAAAACTAGTGTTTCACAGAAGAAGAAAAAAATAAAATAAAAGTCATTAATTTGGGGTGAGCAAATGATGACAGAAATTGAATATTTGAGTTAACTACTGATAACTCTTAGAGCAGGACACTCAATTCGAACACATTTGATTCTTCACAGTGACTTAGTTCATTTGAGTCAGTTCCGATTGATTCAGTCCATTCAGGGAGTGTTGAGTGTTTTTTTTAGCACTAAATACCATCCAGTATTTACTCAATGCTGTTTCGAGTCCTGGATTCTTTCTTGCTGCTTTTAAATAATGTTCCTTTTTTTTTTCTTTGTCTTTTTTTTTTTAAGTTGTTTTTGTTGTTGTTGTTTGTTTGTTTGTTTGTTTTTTATGTGTATATTTGTGTAGTTTGTATACATTCACTAAGCTTGTCTAACGGATCATTTTTCTTTAAAGCTCATCATTTAGTCGCATCTTCTTTCTAAAGAAATGATGCTTTAATACTCTGGCACATCTGTACAAACTCATACTGAATTTATTAAATAATTCATCAGGTGTGTGATCGAAACTGATGCAATGAATGTGATTCTTGCGATAGCAGCAGCCAGACGACACATGCTCAAAAGACACATGGTGCAAGTCATCAATGTGGCTTCTTGAGTTCGTTATAGACTCGTTTAGGACTGATTAATCTATGCTAACGAGCCTTTTTCAGATTTCATCGCCAAGGGCAGAGAGAATAATTGAACAGGCAGAGAGTCTCAGATGCAAGTCTGATAGGTTCGGAGCTTGTATTTATTGATTTGTACTTTCTTACAATCATTTATTTATAATATATAATATAACTTTATGTGTTTGATCCTCTTCTTTATACTAAACCTTATTCATTCACGTGCATATGCCTTCCTCTCTTATAACTGTTCTTTACTTTGTTCACAATCCCAATAAGGACAATAATGAAACTCTTCTTTGATGTTGTTTGAATATTAATGAAGCCCTAGATAATGAAGGAGAAGGGATGTGGGCTGCTTTTATAATGGACAACATTGAAACACAATACAATATGGCTCTTTATTCATGGAGACGTTGCTGTTGTTATTAGTGGTGCCTGATGAAGCCTTGCTAGCGTCAGTGCTAGTGCAACTTCTCATCCTGCACCGTTTGCACAACAGATTTACATTTTGCAGCTTGAAGTTGTGCTTTAGGTGATCAGACTAACCATAAAACAGGTGAGAAATCCAATATCTAAAGACCAGAAGATCACAGAGATGAATGTCATACAGGCAACGCTTTGGCAATAGCATCATGATAGGATGTTTTGCATGGTTGAACACCAATCACATTTTTCTTAAGGAAATCCAATTCAGAAAAGTACAATCGTTCTGCTTCTCTCTAGGTGTGTGTGTTGCATGGAAGACTGTCTGTTACGACTCATGATGGTCACGCTCCTATTTAAATTATTTAGCTTCATTGTTATGAACAATATGTAATTAAAATCGGTTACTAGGTTGCACCATATGCCATAGTGTCATTTGTGTGTGTGTGTGTGTGTGAGAGAGAGAGAGAGTGAGAGTAACCTCTCCTTTGCTCAGCTCATGGACTGTGAAGATATTAGGAACATTAAAGTTTGTGGTCCTTCACAGGACACTGTCACACGTCATAAAGTCGTAAAGACACACATCAGCACTTTGAAACTATCCATAATATAGTATAAGTATTATAAGTATTTCCACCAGCCTTCAAAAAAAAAAAAAGAAAAGACACTTCATTTACGCTACTTTTTTTTTTTTTTTTTTTTGTATACTTTTGCCATAATAATGCTTCTTTGTTAAATTATATAGTTTATATAATTAACAAAGTAGCATTTTAAACTTTGTTTTTATTAATTGCACTGCCTCTCAATATGTGTACTATTTTTATTCAATTTATTCAATTTATTTTTTTTGTATTATTATTATTATTATTATTATGATTATTATTATTATTAATTTTTGTATACTTTTGCTATAATAATGCTTCTTTGTTAAATTATATAGTTTATATAATTAACAAAGTAATAATTTAAACTTAAACTTTATTGTATTTTATTAGAATGTATAATATTATGTTCAAAGTATTTATTTATTTATGTTTTGTTATATTTTTAAATTAATTTATTTTTTTCCTGCCTAGATAAATAAACAAAATAAATAAATAGGATTGCTTATTAGATTATATAAATTATATAATTAAAGTAGCATTTAAAGTTTATTATTTTAATTGTTTATTTAATTATGTTTAATTATGTATTATTTAGTATTATGTATATATTTATATTTTATCAATGTTATATTTGTTATATTGTATTTTTGACATTTATTATATTGCTATAATTTATTGGTTTTGTTAAATTTTTAATTATTTTTTTTTTTCTGCCTTAAAAAACTGTGAGGATTGACTGTTAGATTTGACTGTCTCCGTTAGAAACTTGTATTAGTTGTATTTTATTAGTCTACTACTAGTTGTGAGCTCTTTATTGGATTAGCTGCATATATATATATATATATATATATATATATACGAACAATTGACCTACTGAAAGTTGTTTAAAATGTACTTAAAAGTTAATAGTGCCGTTACGCCCGAACTCTGAATGACGCATGCAGTAATGTCAAAAATAATCTTTTGCATGTGGAAAAATCAGCCTGAAGCTCTAATGGTTGTTTGAGGACACACACACATCTGAGCGCTACGCTCACTAAATCAAGATTTGGAGATGTTTATTTCCTCAGATATTTCTGGCCCACAGTGACCCTGGATTGATTTTTGACAGTGATTATCTAACATTTCTGGCGCAGCTGATCTCTTCGCTGGAGTAGTAAATGAATCATCAAAGTTCATCACATGGACTCTGATCACTGGCACCGGATCATTCATGCAGCAACATTTACTGCTCAGATTTGCATTTAGCTTAACGCTCACCAGACTCCCACTACCTTTAACCTAAACACTCAAAGTCGAAATGTGAATTTAAACACCTTCTCTTTGCTTTTGTGTTTCCCTCTCATACTTTGCACTTTTGTGGTGGTTTTTTGGAGCTTGAAAGTGTAAATCAGAAGCTCAGGTTCCTGTAATGACTCCGGTTTCTCCCGCTCTTTTGTTTCTGACACCGACATCCATCGATCCACGGGTTCCTGCCAAAAACGTTTACAGCGTCGGCCAGAATTACCCGGTCGAACAGCAGTAAAACTTCTATGAGTCTCCATCCGTCTTGGTCTCTGCTCACAATGCTGATGTTAAAGAGCTCTGACCTTCATCCAGTGCTTGTCTCTTGCTCGCTGTGTGTTTGAGAATGAAAGACAGATTAATGATAGATGTGGCATTTAGATTTGCAGCATCAGATCTGCTTAAGCCTCCGGTTTCCCCTGCTCTTTGTTTCTGACACCGACGCGCATCGATCCGTCACTTCCTGCCAGAAACGCTTGCAGAGTCTGACAGAATTACCTCAAACTATTAGTCTCCCTCTATCTTCCCGTGACACTCAGATTAAAGAGCTGTGCGGTGGATGGTGGACGGTGAATGCCCTGACCTTCATCACACACACACACACACACACACACACGCACACACACACACACACAGAGTTCACTAACCTTACAAGCCCTCGTATCACTGCGCTTTGGCTCCTCCCACCAACTCACCATTTAATTTGCATTTCATCACTATAGTAATGGTCACCATGGCGATGAGCTCTCAAAGTTCTGGTCACTGTAATTAAGTTAATTGAGCTTAATACCACTGTCTGTCCACACGCACACATATTTCACACAGTGGGTCATTTCGTGTCAAATCAACCAGATTTCAGAAACTTCTTTGGCTCAAATTTTTGGATTTTGTTAATGTTTTATTCTTAAGAAGGACAAACATAAATGCAAAGTGTGCAATAAAAATGGGTAAAATTCAACAGTTTTGACATCAAGTCACATTGGGCTTCCACTATCTCTGGAACTGTACCATACAGATAGGATTACAAAAGAAAAGTTTATCAAGAACCAGAATTTCAAAAGATATTAAGGAGTTATAGACACACACACTTTGTAAAAAAGAATATTTATGGCACTCAGGCAGATTTGTTCTCATTGTTTTGATAGAAGAAAACAAGATATATTTCTAGTCTCGACATTATCTTTTCTTCAGACTTTTCTCTTTAAAAGTAAAAGTTATCATCTGAATGCAGCAGATAGCAAGAAGACACTGAAATCCCTTTATCTCTGGAAATTAACCATGTATGGGCTTAAAAATGCCGATTACAAAAGAAAAGTTTATTAAGAACTGGTTTTTAAAAGGATATTAAGATATCTTTCATACTTCTTGTGTTACAGGCATGTAAACGTCAGAAAAAACAATCACAAGAAGTGCTTTTTTGCCATTTTTGAACAGTCACCATTGGAATATAATGCCACAAAGACAGCTAAAATTAACAGATCTCTACTTAAAGGGGTCATCGGATGCTAAGTTCACTTTTACATGCTGTTTGAACAATGTGTGTTGGCAGTGTATGTACAAATCTACCCTATAATGATAAAATCCCTGCAGTGGTTTTTAATTAATCTGTAAAAATAATATCCCCTTTTTCAAATAAAGCCATTCTCAGATGCCTGTCAGATGCCGTCACACCGAAAGAGGCCGCTCCCACAATAGTTGATTGACATGAGCGCCTTACCTCAGACCAGCTGTAACAGTCCGCCCTCTTTGTTTCAATGCCGGAGCAGGGATGTAAGTTAGACAAGAATATCTCCGATTGAGCGATTGAGGCGTTGTGTTGCTGGATGTAATAATGGATGTAGTGGTCGTCATTTACTCCCGACATCTGAGCCGCTGAAGATGCAGTGGATTACGTTTGTTTGTGAAGGGAATGCGCCTCCCGATCTACATATATCCGTCTATGTTCGTGCGAATCGTTCGTGATCCAGCTTCACTTACAGCAGAAGTGAGTATAAGGGTTTTTTTTTATGAATCTTTGCGATCGCCTTTCCTAATAATGTGCTAGTTAGCAAGTTTAGCAGCTAAACGTGGCTAAAGTAAACAGGCTCATCTCTCCACAGAGAGAAGAGAGGGGCGGGGCGAGCAGAGCTCATTTGCATTTAAAGCGGCCTCGACCAGAATGAGATGATTTTTGCAGAGGTGATTTTGGCAAGGTAAAAAGGGTGTTGTTTTACAGTACCATTGAGAATTTTTAACCAAAGCATATTATAGACTTTTCATTAAGACCCTAAAGAATCACATCAACTTGTGGAAAATGGGCATCCAATGACCCCTTTAAATTGAGTATGAACAGAATTTAGCAAATATTCACTTAATATCCCTAGTGAAAATGTAATACATTTAAAAGGCATTTATTTTATACTAAATAAAGTTCAAGTCTATTAACATATTTACTGACATATCGCTCAAGACTTACTGATATAAAAATTGTAATTAAACTTTGTTTAGAGTACTACTTGTGCACAATGCACGTTTCTTAATATTAAGACTAAAATATGTTTGTGTTAATGAAGATTGCATGATCTTTAAATATTTTGCATTTATTATTTCAAGTGTACCTAAAGTATAGTTGCAATAGTTCCAGTTTAGCACAATTAAATATCATTAAGTATATCTTTAGTTGGACTTCAGCACTACTTCCGCACAATTAAAGCTCATTAAGTACAAAATTAGTTGTTCCAATTTAGCAGACTTCAAATATACCAGTTTAGTATGCTAAAAGTACAATTGCAGGCTATTTTTAAGTACATATGATGTAAAAGTATTTGTATTATACTTTTATGATGTAAAAGTATTACCATTAAATAAATTATATTTATCTTTCACTAGGGAGTTCAGGTTTGAGCTTGTGTCACTAATTTTGAATTCAAGCTAAGCATGTCAGTTATTCATTAACTGAATTCATATTATTTGAGACTCATTGACGAGAGTTTCACCACTTTAACAGATCTGACCGTATGACTTTTGTTCTCTGTCCTTTCATCATTTTCTTTCATATCCCTTTCCTCAGTCCCTGTGGATTGCTCAGAATTATGAGTAGGGTTTCTGTGTTAGTATTGCAGCAGAGCTCAAACCACACACACACACACACACACACACACACACTCGAGCCCATCTGGCTGGGAGCGATGGAGCCGCTCACGGATCTGTGAAGTCCTCCCGTTCCTCCAGGTCACCATCTGATTTACATGCCCAATGTTTCTACTTATAGAATCCATAGACATTCTATCCTGTCAGGATTCCGGAATGCCATATGCTTTGGAGTCCTGAGAGGAAAGAGTCTTGCCACTGATTCTAACTTAAAATAAAAAGCAATAAGCCACTTGGGGTCAAGAGTAAGAGAAGTTTTACCATGGCTAAGAAAGTTAAAGACACCATGGCAAAACTCGAGTGGCTTTTTGCTTTAATGAAGGAGCTACATGAAATACCATCTATTTTTATATGTGGCGCTATTCTGTGACTTCACCCACATTTCCTGCATCGTGGTCATACAGTCATTAAAGTGAAATTTAGATAATTTAGTAATTTTGAAACTGTCATCGAATTTTTGGTTAATTAATCAGAATTATGACAGAAATGCATTACTATTGAGTCATAAATTGCACTTAGTACAAAAATAGTAATAATACAATTTATGACCCTGGACCACAAAACCAGTCATATGGGTCAATATTTTGAAATTGAGATTTATAGATCATATGCTGAAAGCTGAACAAATAAGCTATCCAGTGGATGTATGGTTTGTTAGAATAGGACAATATTTGGCTGAGATACAACTTAAAAATTGAAAATCTGGAATTTATGGAATTTATAGGAAATTGACAAAATATCTTCATGGATCATGATCTTTGCTTAATATCCTAATGATTTTTGGCATGAAAGAAAAAAATGATCATTTTGACACATGCAATGTATTGTTGGTTATTGCTAAAGATAAAAACTAAAACTCATTATACTTAAGACTGGATTTGTGGTCGAGGGTCACATTCATTAAAGTAATTTTTAGAAACGTTTGAATGTAAAGAAATGATCCATTTCTGTTACAAATTGTATAAATTAATTTGATGTATATTATATATATATATATATATATATTAAAACAGCTTGAAAAAAAAAATATATATATATAGATAAATAGATAGATATTTAATATGTATATATATATATATATATATATATATATATATAGATAGATAGATAGATAGATAGATATTAAATATCTATATATATTAAAACAGGTTGAAAAAAATAATAAAACCAATTTCATAGGACTCTGTTATTGTTAAAAATTCATGAAAATATATACTAAAATGTGTTTAAAATACATTTATTTAATGCTAAGTATACTACAAACAAATGTACATATTATGTACTTAATAAAGACACCCTGCAATTGTACTTTTAGTATACTAAACTGGTATATTTAAAGTCTGCTACACTGAAACAACTCATTTTGAACTTAATGCACTTTAATTGTGTGGAAGTGCTGTACAGCTGTGCTAAATTGGAACTATTGCAAGTATACTTTAGGTAGACTTTAAATATTTTCCATTTAAATACATATATATGATAATACAAAATACATATATAAATACACATATATGATAATACAACTACAATTTTATTTATTTATTTATTTATTTTGCTAGGGTATTTAATTGTTAAAAATTGTATTAATTCAGTTGATTAGACATGTTAGAGAACATGAGAAAAAAAATGCAATTTGAAGAAAAATAAAAACTCATGCAGCCCTATTTATCATTTATATTTAGTTTGTCAGATCAAACTATATCTTTACATGACGTTCAACACCTTTAAATAGCACTTGTGTTATTCTATCTGTTAATGGAAACCTCAAATCCAATTACTCTAACCGAATTAGAGAGAAACACTTTCAGAGGTGGATAATGTAATTGAAAGTAAACAAATGAGCAGTTTGACTCGATATTGTTGAGCGTCTGTCAGTTTGTGAGTTTGAGCTTGAGCTCATATCTCAGGAGACAGAAATACAGAATAAAAGAGAGTAAAAGAGAGAGAGAGAAATGGTTCAGCCAAATTCAATAACACATCCTATTCTTCAGGCCTGACTGCACACACATCAATGGAAAAACACAGAGAGAACAAAACACAATAGGGACTTCACTCTCCTCAGGTGTAGGATGGCTCCACAGATAATGAACCAGGAGATCTGGGTAATGAAATAAACTCTCTATAAGTGTTTCCTGTGCTGAAATCCACAAGGACTTGACGGTGAAGGCATTCTATGAAGAAATGAGCACATAAGTGCAATTAAACGCTGAAGCGCCAGCATGTACATTCGATTGAGCCGCTCAAGGCTTCGTGTACACTATCATCTATCACCTTAACCCATTATTAACCTATTTTCCTGCAGTTGTCTTCCTCGTTCTGTACAGCAGATGTTTGGTTATGCGACTCTTGAATAGCGAATCGTGCACCTGCAGCACATGTAAGACTCCAGATGCCAAAAATGACTGGAAGTTCATTACCGCAGCAGCTGGGAATCGCAGGAACTCGTATGCATAACTTCATGCAAACTCTCAGTATTTGAGATAGCTGCTTGGCTTGTGTATGTGAGCACTGGAGTGTAGATTTAAGTGTGTCTACTGCATGGGAGATTTGGATGAGTACGGTTTCTATTTATTCTACATTCCTTTAAGCCCCGTGGAGAACTGTTGGGCTTGTAGTTTAATGTCTCTCAGCTGGGTGCTGGATTGACGCCCACATTAACACCACCAAACACCCTGGAGAACCTCAGCCATCTGTGCACCCTCCTAAATAAGTGGCCCGAAGGGACGGTTGAGTCCGCAGCTCACAGACACTCTCAAAATAATACTAAAAAAAGTTTCACTATCCGCATTTATGGTTCCATAATGAACGTTTGATATGCGTAGAACCTTTTCATTCCACAAAACAGTTCTTTATAGTGGAGAAAGGTTCTTTAGATGGTTGGAATGTTCTTCACACTAAGGAAAAAATGGTTCTTTTAAGAATTGTTCACTCAGAGGTTCTTTGTGGAACCAAAAATTGTGATTATACACTCTTAGAAATAAAGGTTCTCTATTGGCATTTATGGTTTTATACAAAACCTTCAACATCCATGGAAACGAAAGATTTTTTATAGTGGAAAATTATATTTTTAGATGATTGGTATGTTCTAATGGAATGGAACCTTTATTCCAAGAAGATGATGATGATGATGATGATGATGATGATGCTTTTTGAGCTTTAAATCTCCTGAGTGAAAGATCTAAACATGGAAAGAGAAAGGAGAGAGCTCATTTTCAAATACACTTCCATTATATAACGTGGTCAAAGTTTGCTTCTCATTTGCATTCTGTTGCATATTCTGTGCTTTTTGTATGCAAAATGTTGAATGATCTGAATAAAAATTTGAGTTAAAAGTTAAACTGAAAAATGTACATGAATAAGAATGTGGTCTCAGACTTTTGAATCCCACTTTATATCAGAAACATTTTTGGGTAACATTTTACTATGAACTATAAATTTGTATGAAGCAGAACTGCAAAACGATTAGTCGTGATTAATCGATTCAAAATAAAAGTTTGGTTGCACACTGTGTGTATATGTATTTTGTTGCATACTATATGTACTGTGTATATTTATTATGTATATAAAAATCAACACACACATATGAATATATTTTAAATTAAATATTTTGTATGTATTGTATATATTTGCATGTAAACACTTATTTGTATATAATTTATATTATATAAATAAAAAAAATATATAAAAATCGAACATTTTTTTCTTTATATATACGCACAGCACAGAGTATGTAAACATAAACTTTTATTTTGAATCGATTAATCGTGACTAATCGTTTTGCAGCTCTGATATAAAGACCATTATATGTCCATTTAAAAAAAAAAAAAAAAACTTGAAACCATTATATTTTATAGTGTACTATGATTAAAAGGTGATTTATTTGTAAATGCAGCTTATTTGAAAACAACTTACATACTGTATGTGTTTGTACTGTGTGTGTATATATATATATATATATATATATATATATAGATAGATAGTGTGTGTGTGTGTGTGTGTGTATAAATACTGAATATGTTAAATATTTTTTTTATTTGTTTCTTAATATCTCAGATAATTAATGAATTTATTTATTAATTAATTAATTAATTTATTTATTTATGTTAAGGTCCTTTATTGCCATCCATGGTTCCATGAAGAACTTTTCCATGTGAAACTACGAAAAAAGGTTCTTCAGGTTAATATGTTTCTTTATGCCTAGAAAAAAAAAAATGTTATTTTTACGAGGAAAAAAAAAGAAACCCTTATATTGAATAATACACTGTGATTAAAAGATGATTTATTGGTTAATGCAAAAACTATTATAATGGTCTAAAATAGGCTTTATTTTCTTTATATGTTTTGATTTTAGGGTTAAATATGGCATTAGTTGTGAGATTTCATAAGATTCATCTGTGTGTGTGTGTGTGTGTGTGCTGGGGTTGGACTGAAAACATCTGCAGCAGTGGAATGCTGGGATACTGATGACATCACTGCGATCACTTAATCATCCACAGACACACACATGCGCTTGTTTGCACACACGGCCTTTATCTTGTTTGGTTTGCCACAGAGTAAATGCACATCATAAACGCGGCATATCAGTGTTGGCCAGCGTCCACATCGTGGCACTGGAACATATTTTGGAGTTTTTTTCTCGTGGGTCTGTTCTGCTGCAGGAAATCTCTCTGTCTTTACTGTCTAATCTCTGTCAGACACGTTCAGCTGTCCGATGCTCTGCTCTGTGATTGAACTTGTGCTGTGAGTGTTGACGCAGAGGTCGAGCGACTGACCATCTGATTGCACTGAGTTTACAGGTGTGTGAAAGTGTGTGTTCACAGATGCGAGTCATTTCTGAACTGCCAGACAGAGTTCAATCTACTGTGTTGTTCGTGCCAACAAACCTGTTTGATTTGTTCAGACCCTGCAGCAATCTGAGCAGAAAAAAAAAAGCTTTCTGCACAAAAAAATTGTATTATCAATTTTGACTCTTTCTCTTTTTTTTGTGTAGTTACTAAAATATATATATAAACCATATATACTGAATATGGTGTATTATAAAATAATAATAATTATTTCTGTTGTATTATATAAATCATAAACTGTTTTTATACAATTATTAATACATTTTCTTTAAATAATAAATATTTAGTTAGAAGTTTAATAATGTGGAAAATGCCCAACCCTTTTTTTACACAGCCATGTTTAAATCCCATGAAATAAGATGATTTCTCTCTCATTTGGAAGCCCTCGCTATTCATTTTGTCCACTACAGCTGCTTTCAAATGATCAGTTTAACCTTCATCTTTTTAGTAATAACTTTGCTTTGATTCGCGTTGCCGGTCGTGTGAAAATAAGGCCACTTGAGGACATCTGAAGAGTGACGATCCAAGCCAGACATTTGGCAGTGTCATCTGTGACATCCATTAAGTGCACCTTATGTTGTCAGATATTTCATTGACCTGCGTAAAACAAAAGAAAAAAAAACCGTTTGTGTTAATGGGTGTCAGGACCTGTTCTTCTAACAGTCATTATCTTTACAGAGCCATTGATTATTCATTAAACTTGACTGAAGATCTAATATTAAGTTTTAAGCTCTCACTCTAGAGACGTAGGTAAATCAAAACTTCCTTACCAAACAGGAAGCCACAGTGTTAAATATGTCAGACGTGGCTTTGCAGCGTCTCAGGCGCAAATTCGGAATATCAGTGATCTCACGTTCAACGAATAGAGAAAATCCATTAAAGAATAACTCAGTCAGACTGTGCGTGATCAAATGGTGCTGAATTTTTGATGAGAAATCACAGAAGACATTTACATTAGCAAAGCCACCTCATTCCCTAAGAGGCGTGAATAGACTGAAACAGAAATGTTTCTGAGTCTTTTCTGCTCACCAGCTTGCATCTATTTGATCAAAAATACAGTAAAAACTGTGAAATATTCTTTAAAATGAAAACAGCTGTTTTCTATTTATTTTTGTGATCAAACCTGAATTTTCAGCATCATTACTCCAGTCTTCAGTGTCACATGATCACTCAAAAATCATTCTAATATGCTGATTTGCTGCTCAAGAAATATGTCTAATTATTATCAATGTTCAAAACAGTTGTGCTGCATTTTGTTTTTCAGGATTCTTTGATGAATAGTAATATTACAAATGTCTTTACTCTCACTTTAATGCATCCTTGTAATTTTTGGAAATCAATGCAAATAAACTGTTTTTGCACTTGTGTGAATTTAGGAGTGTTTGAGATTAGCCGAATGACAAGACAAGGGGCTTTGTGTTGATATTCTACACACCAAAGTGTGTTTAGTAAACAATTGAGTACATTCGGCTCAAAAGTGTTCCCAGAGGTCCAATCGCTATATTGAGCGCCCATCAGCCGTATTTCACACAGGACATGTTGTTGGATTAAATCAGTTAAAGCACTGAGGATGAATTTGGTGTTTTTCACTCTGTTAAACCAAAAAGTTATCTTTAAAGTGAAGTTATTAGACTTGCTAGACTCAAAACAATCAGTTGGATAAGTATTCACCCCCTTGCGTCAGTGTTTACTAGATGCAGCTTTGCGGCTGAGCGTTAAACATCTGAACGCTAATGTTTTCCGATTCTTCTTTGCAGAACATCTCAAGCTCTATCAGGTTTCTGCAGTCTTATTTAGGTCCACCTATAAAACGTGAACTAGAGTAAGGTCTGAACCTTGAGTTGCTGTTTTTAAGCCATTCCTGTATCGATTTGGCTTGAAGTTTCAGCTTCTGGCTGGAGAGCAAATCTTCTCTAGGCTCCAGGTGTCTTGAAGACTCCATTCAGCTTTCCTCACGTTGTCTTGCATTCATCTCCCCTCAAACGCCTGCAAATGTCCCGCAGCGTGACACCGCCACCATCGTCATGCTTCACGGTCGAACGCCGTGGTTTCTGATGATGTGCCGTATTTTGTTTACGCCAAACATGCCCTTTCATCTAATGGCCAAAAAGCTCAACTTTGGTCTGATCAGACGGCAGAAGCTTGTCCCAGCTGAATGCAGCGTCTCGCAGATGCCTCCTGGCAAACTGGAGCTCAGATGTCATGTGACATTTAACATTAGCCTTCGGTCTGTCATTGTTTTCACACTGTGTGAAGCTCTCGGCATCGGTTGTTGTAAAATCTCAGCTAGTGAAGTCTGCAGCTCTGTCAGAGTCAGTGCTCGCCGTCTCCTCAATGTCGCTCAGTTTTTGAGGATAAATCCACTCTTTCAATTATGAATTTAATTACTCCAAGGTATATTCATTGACTTGGAAATATTCTTGTATCCATGCTCTGCTTTGTACTCTTCAGTTACATTTTTAATTTGGAGTTGCTGGGGTGTTTTTTTTTTTTTTTTTTAAATATATAAAATAAATAAATTATTTTAATAATACATAATAAATATTAGAATATAAAAAAACTATTTAAATATAATAAAATAACTTTTATAATAAGATTATATATACTATTTTTGTATTTTGTGTTTTCTGTGTGTTTATACACACACACACACACATACATACATTTATTTCATACAGAAATTACAAGTTAAATTTGCATTGCACATTAACGTTGTTGATAAGTTGCAATAAAGAAATAAATAAAAACATGTGGTAGTACACACTGCACTAGCCTCACTTATATGCTGAAAATAAACGTGCCACATTACGATGGAGAAGCAACGAAAATGACCACATTGAACCATCGCACACGTCCAACGGTTCACAACGCAGCTGATTTAAACGCTGTTTATATTCTGCGCCAATGATTCTAATCGCTTTTGAAAACGGTACTTGAGTTTTGCCAAATCAATAAGCGTTTACCTCCAGATGATTCATTTGTCTATTACACATAATGAGAGTATTTAAAAAGCAATGAACTAAAGAGGCTCAGCACACAGTCCACTTCAGATCCAGCCTTAATTCAGCCTATTACTCAAACCATTACACACACACACACACAATAACTAAATGGTATTTCCAGTCAGCACTTGCTTTTTGGTTATTAAGCTGTATTTTATTACTGCTCATGACAATTCTCTCTCTCCGTCTCAGTCTAGTGATTCTGAGAGATTATTGTGAAATGTGAAGGATTTTCTAAAAACGAAAACTGCAAGTTAATGGCAGTCTATTGTTATAGGGTCAGTTCAGCCAAAAATGAAAATCCTGTAATTGTTTATTCACCCTAAAGTTGTTCCAAACCTGTATGAGTTTCTTTCTTTTGCTAAACACAAAAGAAGGTAGTTTGAAGAATGTTGGTCCCCATTGACTTTTTTCCCCCGCCATCATTGCGCCACCATTACGAATTCTAACTTCTGATTGGATGCTCTTCTGTTCCGGTCTCCGTAGGAACCCATTCAAATAGCGCCCATCTGTTTTTAATGCAGCTGATGTCAGCAGCTTTGTGTCATCTACACACTAATTAAACTTTGAGGAGTGAGGCACTGACAAATGACGGTCATTGCGACATTGCAAAGTGATGGCGCTATGGAGCCACATGCTTTTTAAAAACATTTTAATCGGTTTAACATTAGATTATCAGCTCGGAATACACTCTAATTTGAGCAGAAACACTAGAGACTGGAAATGCAAAGCATCCTTCCAGTTAAGAGTCAAGCGTGACTTCGGTGTTCAGGAAAATGTCTATACATGGAAGTCAATGTGGACCAACAGCTGTTTCACTACCCACATTCCCACATAATGAAGATTTCTAGTGTAATCTACTGTTCTCAGTGTGTGTCTGTCCATTTCGCAAACAGTTGAAAACACAAGCCTTTAAAGTAACGTTATACTACTCTGTCAGTGAGAGACGCGTTCAGAATCAGCACATGGTCACTGTCTAGTGGGCCTTGTAACTCACTGCATTCGTTGTTCTTCTGCTGGTGGTTATTAGCGTAACTGTAATCTAAATATGAACATTTTAAAATGCATTTTAATTCACCAGTTTTGAGTACTCCGTTTCAGAATCTGATTATGTAATCCAGATTGCATGTTTATAATTGCATGTGTATAAAAGTTATGCTCATTTAATGGAACTTGCTTCTTTAGCTGTCCATCTGCAAACGTACTTCTACCATTCTTCAACGTAGGACTGAAATAAACACACACGGATGGATCGGAAAGCATCGCGTCCAGCAGAGAAATTGGAACGGAATGGAATTTGAAACGTTTTAGCCAAAAATGTTACCATGGTAAAGGTGTTTTTTGCAGAAACGTTTCAGATTTCGTTCCGTTCTCCGGCTTCGGAAAAAGTTCTGCTGTTCTGTGGAAGTCGCTTGGACAGAGATGATCTTTTCCACCAAAACACAATATCAGTGATGTTTCCTGTGCTCGATGCAGTGTGTGTGTGTGTGTGTGTGTGTGTTTGTGTGATACGATGGCGTGTTTCCAGAGGAATGTCAGTGTGGGAAATCTGAGGAGTAAATCTCTTCCGCTCCGAACGCTCTGCAGGGATACGGCCAAAATAGGAGTTTACTCATAACACGCACTCGCTGTAGGAGTCTGTTTCTGTAAGGAGAGAACAATGATGGAGAAACCGGTTTAATTCAGATGTTTAATTCATAACTCGCACGGTCCTCTTTGAGAAACTGAGCCGAATGTGTCTGAAAAACATTTACATCCATCACAACCAAAACCCCCAGTGATGGATAATGACACCTTAGGTAATAATAACCATAATAACCAGAGAGCGATGAACTGACAGCCGCTCTGTTATGGTGGTGAATTTAGCATGATTAAATGCATCTCATGTTCTTCAGAAACGTGTGTTGTGTGTGTGTGTGTGTTTTCTGTAGGTGGTGTGATGAAGAGCGAGTGATGAGCCGCCGTGAGGAATGTCCGTCTGTCTGCTGCTGGTCCTCCTCACACTGACCGCAAACACTCAGGTGAAAACAACAACACTAACGTTCACTAGATACACTACTGTTCAAAAGTGTTTTTTTGGGTCTGTTCACCAAGGCTTCATTTAAAGGATTAGTTCACTTCCAGAACAAAGATTCACGTATAATGTACTCACCCCCTTGTCATTCAAGATGTTCATGTCTGTCTTCCTTCAGCTGTAAAGAAATTGTTTTCTGAGGAAAACATTTAATTTAAATTTTTAATTTAAAACATTTAAAAACATGTAATGGACTTCTAATTTCAGCCAAAATGCAGTTTAAATGCAGCTTTAAAGGGCTCTAAGTGATCCCAGCTGAGAAAGAAGGGTCTTATCTAGCAAAACGATCAGCTATTTTCTAAAAAAAATTACAATGTATATACTTTTTAACCTCAAACGCTCGTCTTGTCTAGCTCTGTGTGAACCCTTTTTTTTCGGTCATGACAGTAAAACTCCCATCTTGTTTTCTTCTGTTTTTCCTTTTTTTAAAGGGTGTTTGATGATCTTTGCATGTTCACTTTGTAAACTCTGGGTTGGTACTTCTGCAGCGATATAGGACGATTTTGCAGTTGGAGGAGAAAATGAGATGGGAGTTTAACTGTCATCACCAGAAAAAAAAAACAGAGTTTGCACAAAGCTAAACGAGACGAGTGTTTGAGGTTAAAAAGTATATACATTGTAATTTTTTTTTAGAAAATAACCAATCGTTTTTAGGGCTGGGTATAATTAAAAAAATTTCGATATCGGTGCCGATACCGATACCTTGACTTCGATACCAGTCCTGAACGATACTTTTTATAAAATCAATTTGAACAAAATTACATTATCTCAAAATATATTTTTTCAGCTTATTGACATTTGTACAGATTCAAAGACTCCTGAGCCACTGCACAAAGGAACAAAATATATCCAACACAATAAATCAGTGAAAATAATTTTAATAAAGCTCAAACAATTTTCAGTTTACACATCTCTTAGACTACATTTACACTAGTGCATGTTTGTTTTAAAATGCATACCTCAGAATTATAATTTCTATTTATTTTCCACTAATTTACTGACAAGCACTAGCACCTTCCAGCGCTGACTGCCGGTATGTATAACGTTATAAGCCTCCTCTCTTCTGCAATCGCTGTTCTGACTCAGAGGACATAACATATTTCAACAACACGAAATAGCCAAAACACACATTCAACATCAAACGAAAGTTATTACAAACACTCGCTGGTGGTTAAAATGAGTTTTGAGTAAAAGCGGAATATAAATCGTATTTGTTGTCTTATGTAGCATCATGCTACAGTGTTCATGAATGATCACCTAGTCACACTTTCAGTTGTGTAGTATGGACAGATATCTTTTCTGAAATGGCAGTATGGATGAGGATGGTATCGAGGCATTTCGCTCGGTGCCTAAAAAGTATTGACCTCGATACCCAGCCCTAACCGTTTCGCCAGATAAGACCCTTCTTCCTCAGTTGGGATCATTTAAAGCCCTTTGAAGCTGCATTTAAACTGCATTTTGGAAGTTCATATTTAGGGGCACCATAGAAGTCCACCATATGGAGAGAAATCCTGAAATGTTTTCCTCAAAAAACACATTTTCTTTACGACTGAAGAAAGAAAGACATGAACATCTTGGATGACAAGGGGATGAGTACATTATCTGTCAATTTTTGTTCTGGAAGTGGACTAATCCTTTAATTAATCAAAACTACAGTAAAATTGTGAATTATTATTATTATTATTATTATTATTATTATTATCAATATGACAAATTACGAATTTTTCTATGTGAATATATTGTAAAATGTAATTTATTCCAGTGATCAAAGTGTCTTCAGTGTCACATGATCCTTCAGAAATCATTCTAACATCCTGATTTGCTGCTAAAGAAACATTTCTGATTATTATCAATGTTGAAAACTGTTGCTGCCCAATATTTTTGTGGAAACTGAGAGATTTTATTTTTTTGGGATTCTTTAATTAATATAAAGTTTTAAAAAAAGTCTCTATCAATATGTTTTGAGGATATGTAGATATTTCCACTAGAAAACAAGATGAACATACTAATTATGAGCGTGAGTTTTTTCATGTGAGTGTTCATCAGCGTAAAGATCTAATAAATGTACTATTAATTTCATCTGAGGGGAAAAAGCCTCAGCTGACCTTATTAGATCATGTCTGTATGCAGATTCACATGACCCACACTAAAGCATCAGGACCTTCAACTTGAATCAGTACGTTTGTTTGTCGTGACCTCAGTGCTGTTTTGGCTCGACTAGTGTGAACTTTTCTCCGTTTGTTGACATCATTACAGGAGATGTGATTAGGTTGTTCTGTGGACGTAAATTGCCTGTTGAAGAAATGGGTTTTTATTTAAGAAAGCATCATGAAATGAGTTTCACCCTCCTAAAAAGATCTGATGTACTTCAACATCAAAGAGGTTTTACATCTTATGTTTCTGCGCGATTAAAATGGCACAATTAGCGCGAGTCAGATCAGAAGAAAGAGGACGTTTATCTCAAAGCGCTGCTCAGGTACTTTTGAATCGTTTATCAGGTGCGTGTTTGAGGAAAGATCTGATAAACACAGAGCATTCGTCATATAAACTACAATTAAAATCTTGTACCAGCAATTTTTTAAATGGCATTTTATGGTGAGAAAAAATATTTGATAATGATTCAGTGTCCATGTTGTTAAGGAATACGCAATTTAAAAACTTGAACTGAATCTAAAAACGTTACTTTGGAAACAAGGTTATTATAGTGAACACTAACACCATAAAAAAGTTTCTTAAAATTAAATAACCTTTAGATAAAATAAAATAAAACATAAAAAACTTTATTATTATTGTTATTGTTGTTGTTGTTGAAAACATCAAAACTCAAAATAAATTAAAAATAAAATAAATCTAAAATAAAATTTGGAATTTTGGAATTATTCTTATTCTTATTCTTATTCAAATAAATAAAACTACAAAAACTGTAACTAAAATTTAAATGAAATATTATCAAAACAAAAAAGTAAAAAATAAAAAAAATAAAATAAAGCTAAAATAAAACTTGGAATTATTATTATTAGTAGTAGTAGTAGTAGTAGTATTATGAATAAATACAGCTACAAAATGTGTAACTAAAATTAAAATGAAAACATCAAAACTAGAAATGAAGTAAAAATACAAATAAAGCTAAAATAAAACTTCTTGTTGTTGTTTATTTTTATTAGTATTTATTAAAGAACAACAATTCAGGGCTAAATACAAGTAATAAAGAAGACAAAAACGCAACAAAATGACTAAAACTCAAGATGAAAACTGAAAGATAATAATAAAAGCTCATTCAAAATATGAATGAATACTATAGTATTATATATAAAATCTAACACTGAAGCAAACAAAGTTTTATATTATATTATATTATATTATATAGTGATCTTGTGTTTGTAGGTGTCTTCTGGAAAATCTCTGAAGCTGCTGCAGGAACAATGGAGGATCTACACAAATGAGTGCATTCAGAGCTTCGTCAGCACACCGCCGGCCTCAGGTCAGACTCGTTACTGTCGTCTGAATGCTGATTGCTGTGTTTCAGTATTGTGGTGCACTAGTGTGCTTAAGTGTGTCTGTTTCAGGGTCTGTGTGCAACCGGACGTTTGATCAATACGTGTGTTGGCCCGATGGATCGCCAGGCACCATGGTTAACGTGTCCTGCCCGTGGTACCTGCCCTGGTACCGGAAAGGTAAAGCACTCAGAGTGTGTCTTAAACCCACTAAAGACAGAAATAATAGCCTTTGTGAGATTTAAAGCAGTTCAAGCCCTTCACAGGGTGCTGTTCACATCATTACTAGGATTAGTAACTGTAATACCTTTTGTATGTAATCAGTTTGACACAAAACACACTTTGATACCATCCCGGGTCATTCATATTCTTCTTATTCTAGTTATAATGTGTGCTTTACAAAACACAGTGAAACCGAGTGAAATTTATTCTGTTATCTGTTCGAATTAGACGCATGTTAATGCTGAAGTCACTGTGACGGGGATGATATAACGCGGCGCTTCAGGACACAGCTGCATCAGGCAGAGAAATATAAGTTACACATCAGTGCGTTTTAACTCCTGAAGATAGAATTAAACATCCGCTGTGAGCAGATGTGTGACGCTCTCATTTACCTGTCAGACTGCTGAAATAAATGACTGCTTTCAGCCGACTGCTGCTCTCTGACCTGCAAACGCTTCATACGGACGTTATACATGCCATACCCGAGTCATTTAAGACATGAAGGACTTTTAATGACAGATTCCACCAAACTAGCTCTCAGGTTCAGGCTCTCAGACGCTCTTGTAAAAGTCACACACTTTGCAGTTCTCACCTCAGAATTATAAGACGATGAAGACGACAAGAACAGCATCCTCCTCACACTCATCTCTGACTTATACCAAAGAGAAACGTCTTTTGTCTCCATGAGACAAGATGAATGAAATTTCAACCCTTAACAGGTAATATCAGCTCATTAACAGCAGTCTGACAACCTACAGGGAAAAAAAAAAAACCCTGAAAACCTATTTATTTCATTTGTCTCATTTTCATTTCATTTAACTTGATTTACTAAAGTAACTAAAACACACACACACACAAAACAAAATGACTAAATTATAATATGTCTAAATTATAAAAAATAACACTTTTAAAACAGTTACTATAAAATTCTCTGTTTTAATCTATATATTTATATGTGACGATCACAAGTGTTATAATAGTATTATTTATGTAGCATTTTTGTATTTTCTAATCTTTAGAATTAGCTTTTATTTTTCTACTTTCAGTTTTCATGTTAGTTTCAGTTGTCTTATGTGATTTTGTTATTTTATTAGCATTAATAAAAGGAAATTAATTTGCCTCAGTGTTATTTTACTTATATATATTTTTTTTATTTACATACTATTATACTATTTATTCATATTTTGAAATTTCTTTTTTATTGTTATTTTTTAGTTTTCATTTTCATTTTACTTTGTTTTAGTCATTTTATGTGCTTTTATATATTTTTTATATAACATTTAACTTTTAACTTTTTTTACTGTTAATTTTGGAACTTCAGCTTATTTTATTTATTTGTTTGTTTATTTATTTTTGAAGTGTTTTTTTTTTTTTTTTAATTTAATTGTAGTTCAGACTCATAAAGATATTTACCACCACTTTGGAGTGTCCTTTAATTAAAAATAAACACATAAATAAAATAATTAATTAATAAATAAATAACATTAAAGGGATAGTTCACCCAAAAAGAAGAAAATAAATAAATAAATAAATAAATGTCATCATTTACTCACCCTCATGTTGTTTCAAACCTTTCTTTTGTAAAACATTAAAGAAGGTATTTTGAAGACTGTTGGTAACAAAGCTGTTTTGATTTGACAAAAAATACTGAGACGTTTCTCAAATGATCTTCTTTTATTTTCCATAGTTCACGTTAGGCTGTTGCAGCCTAAATTTATGTATTATAAATTCTATGTTGAATCAAATAAAGCATTTCTTTCTAAAGCTACAATTTGCAATGTCTGCTTGATACTTTCTAAGTTAACACAAATATAGCTTTAAATAATATTTTGTGGGTATTTTCAGAGTCAAATTTATTTTGTGATTAATTACATTAATTAATCAAAACATTAGATTAAAAACATTTTAATGGACTGACAGCCCTAATATAAATACAGTGTTAATTCATGAGTTTTCCCTGTGCATTTGAGCAGTTCATCAGGGGTTGGTGTACCGCGTGTGCGGCGCTGACGGCAGATGGGCTCATGGGAAAAACACCAGTGAGTGCGAGGAGAATGACCCCGGACAGGTAAGACGTGTGTTTAAAGCCGTTGAACGATGATGCTAATTCTCGGCTGACCCTTCTCTCTCTCTCTGTGTGTGTGAAGAAGCAGTACGGTCAGATCCTTAGCAAGTTCAGAGCCATGTACACCGTCGGATACTCGCTGTCTCTGGCAGCACTAACTCTCGCGCTGGCCATCCTGATCACCTTCAGGTAAATACAGCACCTACCAAACACACGTACCTGATCACAAACTGTAATTCATCACTCAGAACTTTTGTAGATAGTAACTGATCCATTACACATTTAAGGTAATAAAATCTGATTACTTTTAGATTACTTACAGATTACTTTTAGCCTGTGACATCGATTTGAATAGTACAATCTCGTACCAGATTGACACAAAAATACAAAAGAAAGAAATGCATTCAATTCTTTGTTATGAACAACATAAAGTGCATTAAATGTAACATTATTCAAGGATTTTCTTAACTGTTGTTTGTGAAGGAAATTCTTAATTTTCAGTGTAATTATAGCTGCATGACTACACTGTAAAAAAACAATTTGTTGAGTCAATTTAAAATAATTTGTAACCTGGCTGCCTTAAAATGTTAAATTCAGTCAACTCAAAAAAAAGTTTATTCAACTTGAAATGTTAAATTATACTAAGTGACAGCTTAGATATTTGAGTTGAATCAACTTAAAATTTTAAGGCAGCTGGGTTACTTACCCATCTGTTAAGTTTAGCAAACACAAATATCTAAGATGTTACTTAGTACAACTTAACATTTTAAGTTGACTAAACTTATTTTAGTTGACTGAAATTATTTAAATAATTAAATTAATTAAATTTTAAGGCAGCAGGGTAACAAATTATTTTAAGATGACTCAACAAATTATGTTTTGGTTTTTTTTTACAGTGTAGTGGCGGATCTGTTTTTGTAGTTCCACAAAACACAAGAAATAGGCTTTTTTAGAACTTAAAAGATTTAAAAAAAAGAGGAATTATTATGAATCAATGAATTATGAATGGTTTACTGCCATTTTGTAAATATTAATCATCTAAATTAATCCTCACTGGTGGAATGATCTTCCTAATCCCAATCAGGACAGTCGAATCTCTAACAATATTTAAGAGACAACTAATAAATGCATGAATGAAATGAACTCGTTTTTGTGAAAACCTTTTGCCTGTAGCTCAAAATTAGACTGTGCGCATTCCGACTCATTTTGCCAGCACGGGTCACAAATGCAATCTAATTACAAGTGTTTCATTTTTGTAATCTGATTACGTAATCCAGATTACATATGCTGATCACACACAAATCAGTCCTCACGTCGGCGTCCACTTTTCCCACAGGAAGCTGCACTGCATGAGGAACAACATCCACATGAATCTGTTCGGCTCCTTCATTCTGCGCGCCCTCTCAATCCTCGTCAAAGACGCGCTGCTGGATCAGATGAACAGCGCTCAGAGCGGCCCGCATCACTTCCAGGGTCAGCGCTGGGTCAGCGTTCAGGTACACGTGTGTTTATAGGCAGGTTGCGCTGAATCCAGAGGAAAGTTCAGGTGTGTTCAAGGACATCTTGTTTGCTCACTGTATAAAGTGAGCAAAAAAGTTCCCTACCGTAAATATATCAAAACTTAATTTTTGATTGGTGATATGCATTGCTAAGAACTTTAAAGGTGATTTTTTTCAATATTTAGATTTTTTTGCACCCTCAGTTTTCAGATTTTTAGTTGTATTTTGGCCAAGTACTGTCCTATCCTAACAAACCATACATCAAAGGAAAGCTTAAAATTGACCCTAATGACTGGTTTGGTGCTTATGACACATTTTGAACTGTATCACCCTCCTGTACAACAGGCGGTGTGTGATTGGTTATCAGAGGCTGGATTTGCATATTTGTGTATTCGCTCCTCAGACAGTGAGCGGTTGCCGTGCCGCAATGGTGATGATGCAGTACAGCGTGATGGCCAACAACTACTGGCTGCTGGTGGAGGGTCTGTATCTGCACAGCCTGCTGGTCATCACTGTCTTCTCCGAGAGGAACTACTTCTACATTTACCTCTGCATCGGCTGGGGTGCGTGAGGCATGAGCCCGCAATCATTCATAATTACATCCTTTCAGAAGCTCTTTTGTCTGTGAGTGCTTTTCTTATAATTGAAGCTAGATCTGCTCAGAATTAGCACAAAGAAAGGCCATAAAACAACACTCATTTTCACGTCCGCCGTGAGTCGTTTGAGAAAACGCTTAGCCCACCCAGAATAGTAAACGTGACTGACTTTGAAGAAGCTTGAAGAAGAGGGTTAAGTGGTTTATTCAGGATCACAAACTTGCCAGAAGTCAGAAGGAAGGAGCGTATCTGATCACTAATGAGCTGACAAAGATTTTGAGTGGCATACTTACAGTCTGGAGATTTTGTCTGTCTTGTGTTGCAGGTGCACCGCTCATATTTGTGCTGCCGTGGATGACAGTCAAATACCTGTATGAAAATGAAGAGTATGTTGCTTTTACTTTAACTTTGACTAACAATGGCACCAAAAAGTGTTTGAACACCTGTGTCACACTTAAAACTGTCATTGCATTAGATATCTTTTTTTTTTTTCTCTCTTTGAACCAGCTGGCGTTCTGTTGATTTTAGTGTTTTCAATGGAATTTAAACTGAACTGATGTCTTTTTGTTAAACGCTTATGTGCTTTTTTGTGTTTTTGAAAATAAATGCTACTTTGGTTCATATTTAGTATCTAATGCAGTGACATTCAGGTTTTATTTTGTGATAGAAATGTCCAAACACATTTTGGGGCTACTGTATATAAACATGCATATTGTCCTGATTTACATCGACAGTGGTTTGCATTAAAAAGGTTTTTAGTAGGTCACTTATGTTTTTTTATACATGACAGCAGGATTATTATAGTTAACTAAAATAATAATAATAATAATAATAATAATATATATATATATATATATATATATATATATATATATATAATAACTGTATTTCAACTAGTTAATTTTAATTTGAAATTTGATTTACTATACTAAAAACTGAAATAAAAATAATAATTAAAAATAAATAGACTAACGAAAAAAGAATAAAAATAAAAAACAACATGACTAAAATACCTAACAAAAATTTAAATAAAAAAATAAAAAGAACAATTTAAAATGTTAAATTGTTCTAAAACAACTGCATATAGAACAAATAACTATAACTATATAATTTTCTATATGTATTCTATATATAGTTTATATATATGCAATACATATAGAAAATTAGTGTTAAAATTACTGTTATATTTTTAGTAATAAATTATTTATAATGTATTATTCTAGGGTAGCAACTAATATTTATTTAGATATGTCTTTAATTTCACATTGTTTTGCAATTTTTTGATATGTATATTGTGATATTATTTTGTGATATAGTAAGCTATATAATAATTATAATATAATATAATAATTCTTTATAATATTGTCGTATAAATGTCTGTGATCTTATAAATGATCTGTACAGTAAATCCTGATGTGCTGACCGATACGGAAAGAGTTTGTGCGGGATCAGCACAGATAAAGGGGGGTAAAAGCGTTAGACGGTGAGGCTATTAGCTCTTTATGAGGCGTTCACACAGCTGATCTCCCCATATGGTCATGTTCTGACTGAAAGCAGGTGAAAAGAGTCATAAAGCGGCCCATTGCTTTTAAATAATACACACCGATATGAGAAACTCTTACACGTATGTGAATCGCCGTGATCTCTTGTTCATGGGTATTTGTGTTAAAAGTGCAGTTGGTCTTCTATGACTTTAGACACGCCCCCCTCTCCCTCTGCACCAATCAGGTGCTCTCATGATGATGATGATGAGTTGGTGCTTGAGTAAAGTGTTGATGAAGGTGCTGCCTGCTGTTTCTCTCTCATCACGTCTGTATTTGATCTTTCTTCTTTTCCTCTCTGCGGTAAAGCAGCTAATATCATTTCCCCTTCTTTTATTTGCCCGTGTTTATTGTGTTTATTGTTTGAGTTTAATTTGATTCTTCAGTGGGTGTTGTTGTGACACAACATATCTCATAACCCACGGGTGAGTTAGTGTAAGTTTTAGTTTCCTTGTTGGTTTTCTTCTTTGTTTGCTACGGTGAGTCAAGGCCACATTTATGCATTTTTAACTTTAGACATATTCTATGTCTCCAAGCTGCATTAAAATTACAATTGAGGCAAATTGTTGATTACCATAAAAATTAATTTCTCTACAAAAAGCAAAAATCTGGTTTACAGTAAGGCACTTAGTAGAAATGAACATGCTGTTATATTTAGTAGTATAGCCACATGACATATGACAGTATGCATGTTAACATGATTTTGTGTGTGTGTGTGTGTGTGTGTAGTTAAATTCAACTTTGTTTAAATGATGATGCAAATGTCATAAACCATACAACATTTTTGAAAATTTAAAGAACTTTAGAGCTCAAATACAGTGTTAACAGATAAATAATTACAAGTACAAGTAATAAATGGAAGTTTTATAAAATTACATTGTGCTTTTAGAAAATTGTCCCCATTCAAGTTTATTCAAAAAGCACATATGCTTTACCAAAGTTCTGTACATTAACCAAAATGAAAATTGAAAGAGCAAATTCACTTTTTTGACCCTTACAAATATCTCTGTAAACTAAGGAGATCACCGTTTAAACAAATGTACGCAGGTGTGCGAGTGTGATTTATTAGAAATAGCCATTAAGCTGCTTTGGAAAAACACCTCCTGTATTCAAATAACAATGAAGCAGATCATTGCCATGGTAACGCTTAATTAAAGACACATGCTTCTTTTACTTGGAAGATTAAGCAGTGCTCAGTTTAAGAAAGGACAGAAATACACGCACACACATACGCATTCAGGTCAATATAAAATCTAAACCCGCTCTGTTTACTTGTTTCTTGACTTACTGTGAACTATTTCTCACCAATCTTTCATCAAAATGCAATAAAACTCTGCCTGTGGAACGACTTTCCTTCTCACCATCTGATCAACACCTGATGTATAAACTAAAATCCTGCTGTTCAGATAGATGTAGTTTCTCATTAATGGTGCTGTTTTACTCTGAAATGTCACATACTGTAAATGTATATGAAAAATGGGTTGCAAAATGCATTCCAGGTTGACATTAGACAGAAAATTGAATTTCTTGTGTCACCACTTTTATGAAAAGTAAATGATGGATTAGGCTTTCTTTTATGAGATTTTTCTTTTTTTTTATGTTTAAACCGATGCATCATGGTATTTTGTCATATGCAGATGCTGGGAAAGGAATATCAACATGGGCTTCTGGTGGATCATCCGTTCTCCCATTCTGTTTGCGTATTTGGTAAGAGACTCAAACACAGATTTAAGGTCGGGTCACACTAATTACTCTAAATATGTAATTATATTATCGTCCATGGCATCGCTCGATAACGTTCCTTTATTTATTATAAGCGTGCTCTTACGTCATCTGCCGCCTTAAATGTTTGCGATTATATTCTGACTGGCTGTCATTTCTCTGTGCCATTATCTTTATAGTGGTGTGGAATTTGCTGTTCTTTTAAGGCTCTTTATCTTCATCGTTATGTCGTCCTTGCTGTGAACGGGTCATTGTAACTGATCTCATTCAATCCGTTTTGAAACTGAAAGAGCTGAAGCCTCGCATGACAACGAAACCATTCCTCGTGTGTGTACGCGGAGGAAACGTTGTGAGTGTTGCATATGGATGGGCTGGAGTATTGAGATTGAAGCAGTCTCTAATATGATTCTGCTTTCGCATGTTGATATCATCCGAGGCCGCGTTCGTTCAGCGAGCGCCTCAGGCTCGGGAACGCTTCATGAACTCCGCGTGTCACGGAACGTTTGTTCGACGCGCTCGTTAACATATTGAAAAATGCTCCGGGGGCCTTACAAAGTAATGGAGCCAGTCACAACAGAAATTGTGGTTCTACACAACCTAAATGATATATTGTACCACTTGTATTATGGTCTGATTTAATAAAAAAGTACATCAAAAACAGCCACATACACTAGCAGAAACAGACTTTTGAACAAATTTTTAAGCGATATGTGACCCTGGACCACAAAGCCAGTCATGAGTAGTACGGGTGTATTTGTAGCAATAGTCAACATTGTATGGGTTCAAAATTATAGATTTTTCTTTTATGCCATTAGGATATTAAGTAAAGATCATGTTCCATGAAAATATTTTGTAAATATCATACAGTAAATATATAAAAAACTTAAAAACTATAAAAACTAATATATATATATATATATATTAAAGGATAAGTTCACTTCCAGAGTAAAAATTCACTGATAATTTACTCACCCTCATGTCATTAAAGATGTTCATGTCTTTCTTTCTTCAGTCGAAAATAAATTGTTCTTGAGAAAAACATTCCAGGATTTTTCTCCATATAGTGGACTTCAATGGTGGCCAATGGGTTGAAGGTCCAAATTTCAGTTTCAGTGCAGCTTCAAAAGGGCTCTACACAATCCTAGCAGAGGAATAAAGGTTTTATCTAGTGAAACAATCTGTCATTTTCTAAAATAAAAAAAAATAGAAATGTATATACTTTTTAACCACAAATGCTAGTCTTGCACTAGCTTGACCTAATGGATTACGTAATCACGTTGTACATGTAAAATGCTTGAAAACATGCATGCACATTACAGTGCTAGTGCAAGATGAGCATTTGTGGTTAAAAAATATGTACATTTTTCTTTCTTTCTTTCTTCCTTTCTTTTTTTTTATAAAATTACCAATTGTTTCGCTATTCCTTGGCTGGGATTGTGTAGAGCCCTTTAAAGCTGTACTGAAACTGCAATTTGGACCTTCAACCTGTTAGCTCCCATTGAAGTCCACTATACGGAGAAAAATCCTGGAATGTTTTTCTCAAAAACCTTCAATTCTCTGTGACTGAAGAAAGAAAAACGTCTTGGATGACATGGGGGGTGAGTAAATTACCAGAATAATCAAATATTATTATTATTATTATTATTATTATTATTATTATTATTATTTTATTTTTTTCTGGAAGTGAACTATTTTGTGTTTGTTGTTGTTATTATTATTATTATTATTATTATCAACAACAAATCATGTGATGGGATGACATACATCACATCAGACTCAGTGATTTTAACCTCTCTCTCTTTTTCTTTCCTTCTGTAATAGATTAATTTCATTATATTCATTCGTATAATAAAGATTCTGATGTCCAAGCTAAAGGCGCATCAGATGAGGTACACCGACTACAAATTCAGGTAAAGGCTGTCCTCTTTATTTCATCCAAACGGAGCTCATGCTCTCATTTAATGTTTTTCTCTTACTCATTTATTCTCAGGCTGGCCAAGTCCACGCTCACGTTGATTCCTCTGCTGGGAATTCACGCCATCCTCTTCACCTTCGTCATCGATGAGTCCGTGCCGAAGGAGTCTCTTCTCAGGCTGATCCGCCTCTTCTACGACCTCCTGTTCAGCTCTTTCCAGGTCAGAGGGCAAAGGTTGCCCGCCCACCCACCCGCTGTTATCATCAGATCGTTCCAAGCAGTGTTTACAGAGATGTTCTGTGGATTGTATTTGCTGTGATATGATAGCAGATGGTTAAGGTTCATATGTGTTGTTGTGTGTAATCGTAGGGTCTGCTCGTGGCCATCCTGTATTGCTTTGTCAACAAAGAGGTGAGAGATATGTCTTTTTCGAAAAGCATCACTTAAAGGGTTAGTTCACTCAAAAATCTAAATTAGCCCATCATGTACTCACCCTAAAAGCATCCTAGGTGTATATGACTTTCTTCTTTCTAATTAATCCATTCGGAGTCATAATAAAAAAAATGTTTGGGCTCTTCCAAACTTTATAATGGCAGTGGGTGGGTGTTTTTGTTCAACAGTCCAAAAGATGTCCAATAAAGCGCATCCATCCATAATAAAAATGGCCTCACATGGCTCGATGCCTTTTTGTAAGAAAAATATCCATATTTAAAATATTGAAATCAACAAGTTGGAAACCATGATTCACACACGTGATTTTTTTTTTGCTAATTTTAGCTGGAAAAGTGTTTGTGTGGGGTGTGTTTTTTTTTTTTTTATTGCATTTGATGCATTTTTTTCGCCATTGGTTTTTTAATTTTATTTTTTTACATTTTTGGCCGTATTGCTCTTGGCTCAATCTATGACTCAATTGACTGTGTTTCTCTGGCTCTCCAGGTCCAGAGCGAGATGCTGAAGAAGTGGAAGCGGTGGAAACTAGGCAAGGACATTGAGGAAGAATACCGTCACACCCACAGCCAGACGCCCCATGCCAAAAGTGTGAGCACAGCCCCTGTGATGACCCACGAATGCCCCGAAACCCCAGAACTGGCGGCCACGTCTTCGGCGGAGTCCCAGCGTCTGGTGACGGGTCTTCAGAACGGAGCGAGCTGGAACCGGGGTCGTGCAAGGCTGCAGTTAACCTCCGAGCCACAGGACGGTGCCAGTAACTGCAGCTCTCTGACAGAAGACATTTGTCTGGAAGAGCGTCCCCTCAACAGTGAGTGCTCAACAGTGGTGACAGAAACCAACGTTTGATGCTGATGGCTGTTTTTAACACTAATGATCAATGGAGATGATGTTACATTCCAGATATTGTTACCAAACAGGCCTCTATCATGAGAACGCTTGCATATGTGGATCTAGTAACCTTTATAAACAAACCACAGTTATCTCATGAGTTGGTAAATAACCAAACAGTATTAATTATCGGTGCCTTCTTAAGGGGCGGTCACATTTACCACTGCTGAAATCCAGTCATTATTTTTGCTGGGGAAAGATACTTTTGAAAGTAACGCATTACAAAATTGTGTTACTCCCATAACAAAAGTGACGGATTGTGTTACCTAGTTACTTTTTATGGAAAGTAATGTGTTACTTTTGCATTACTTTTTCTCATCTGAGCGTCCTGGTGCTCTCATGAATGTCTGGCGAAGACCGACATGGAAGAGAAGAAATTGTTAAAATAAGTCATTATTTTGAAGGGGGTTAAAACACAAAAAATATTCCCATAGTTTCATAATATTAAGGTTGAACCACTGATGTCATATGGAGTTGCGTAGCTGTCTATGGAGGGTCAGAAAGCTCTCGGATTTCATCGAAAATGAAACAAAGGTCTTACAGGTTTGGAACAACATAAAGGTGAGTATGCAATGACAAAATTGTCATTTTTTGGGCAAACTATCCCTATAATACATCACTACACTGTTGGCGTAGACCAGGGGTGCTCAATCCTGGTCCTGGAGATCGACTTTCCTGCAAAGTTCAGCTCCAACCCTGGCTCCAAACACACCTGAACCAGCTAATTAGGATCTCAAGGAGCACTTGATAATTATAGACAGGTGTGTTTGATTAGGGTTGAAACTAAACTCTGCAGGAAAGTCGATCTTCAGGAACAGGGTTGGGCACCCCTGGCGTAGACGTTTTTTTGAACGTTTTTTGGCTCTGAAATTATATTGAAATTGAAACTTGGAAACCACCCCAAATAGCTTATTTGTGGTGAAAATAACAATTATATTTGCATTTAGCAGACACTTTTATCCAAAGCGAGTAGATCATTATGATCTATTATGAACAATAGATCCTAATTTGTTACTGAGCCAACAATATTCACAGTATTAAGTGGCAGGTTTAATAAAACCTAGATTAGGAAACAAGCTAGAACAGAGGAGACATGCAGAAAAGAGAAAACGTGTGTCTTCAGCTGCTTCTTGTAAGTTGTGATGGTCTCAGCAGTTCGGGTTGAGGTTGGCAGCTCCTTTCACCAGAGAGGAGCCGAGAGGGTGAAGCGTCTGGAAAACATCTTCAAGGTGCTGCTCATACAATACCAATGAAAACACTTGGTTATTTACCCACTCAGGAGTTAAAACCGCTTTAATTGAGTTGCCCTTTAAGAAACGCTCGCCAAACATCTCACACTGGCAGAAAAGCTACGAGGCGTCCATAATTCAGCTCCATTTCTACTGAACACTAACCACGGACATAAGAAAAGGAAACTTATCGCTTGCTCGGCATCGCTGAGCTTAATCTTTCATGTGGGGTGTTCGGTTGGTAGCGTGACCAGACGCTTTAATAAACGTGTCAAATTCAAGCAGATCCTCAGTGGAAGCTTTTTTTGAAGCATATGGTGTAACGTTACTGTGTTTACTCACTATATGTCCATCCACACACTTCTTTGGAGTGCCATTCTTACAGACTACCCACAATTCACTGGGACAACGAACAACTCCGCTCAACTTAGTGCTTGGGAATGTTCTTTATGGTTCCCTCGTGAGGATTCTGGGATTATGGAAGATCTCTAACTGTGTTAAAGACCATTACTTTAAAAAATGACTTGCTTAATCATTCGGTATTTGAGTGAAAATGGTGTAACATAGGACTGAAACACTTTCCGTGTTGATGATGCATTATTTACTGAAGCAAACCACAAGGTACATTAAGAATATTTTTATGAACATTGATAGTGTATGAATATATTGTCAAAGCGTGTTGTTGAGTGCAGCATGCAGTGAATTATTGCTTTCACAGAAAAAACACTACCTAAAAAAAAAAAAACATTTTAGTGTCAAGTGCCATTTTTCAGCTTGAAGTAGTAGTCCCTAATATAACCAAACGTTGCTATGCACCAAAAAATAAGAAATAAGCAGAAAGCACACTGATTTGATGAGCAGGTGTTTTGTGTCATAGCTGTTTATATATAGGCTGGATCACTGTATTGACCAATCAGAAGCCAAAACTTTATATGCATACATATATATATATATATATATATATATATATATATATATATATATATATATATATATATATATATATATATAATATGAAGAGTTCAGATGCAAAAGCCTCTAAATCCATCTGATGTATGTATTTAAAATTAGCATTTGTTTCTGGCTACTTTGTATAGGTTTTGAATTCAGTTTTATAAAATTCAGTTTTATAATTTTTCTATGCTTATATGGTTGACATTGAAAAAAAAAAAAATAGCTTGATTTAGTTAAAACCTGACCGCTAAACCTCAAATCTATCCACCATCAAGCTTCAAGAACATATTAATAATGCATCATAAACACAGAGCTTTGTATGGAGTCCTGGATGTCATGTGATTGTAATCTGCATCATTTGAATGTTTTTTTTTGTGTTTTGTGGAAAGAATTTGTATGGAAGAGTTGAACTATAGTACATGTGTAAATCAATTTTGTTATTGCTTGCGAGAACAAGGAGTAAAGAGGGAGCAAAAACGATGTAGAAACCGAAAGGCAAATGGTAAAAATAAAACTCCCTGAGTCTGGTTGTTTAGTCCGTTGTGGATGGCTTTGATTTACAGTAGCATGATGACTGTTTCATATGGATATGGAAATCTCTGGGAACTCATTGAAGCCGCTGTGGACATCTGCTCCATAAATCAACACACACACAAACACAGTCATTATTACCACTGCAAACTTCGAAATATCATCTATCACACACTGATTAACCAAAAACACAACACCATACATTTATACAAAGTAGTTTAAGTATAAGAATTCTGAGATAAAATAACTTAAAACAGATTTCTTTAGCGTATAAATTTACTCAAACTTCCCCTGAGATTGTAAATAATATTTCAGTAATTTAATGAAACATCATGGTAGGTAAACCTACCATGTAAAACCATGTAATATATATATATATATATATATATATATATATATATATATTTTAAAATCAGCACACCTGATTGTAAATGGTCTTATTACAACGGGACAGCACTGTGCAGTTTAACAGAGCAACATCTTCATGTACATATGACGAGTTCAGATGCAAAACCAGCTAAAAGCCAAATGATATAATGATACTGAATGAATGCTCCTGACACATATTATACGTCCATCAAATACTTTAAAGTCGCTAAATTCCAGCCTCAGCCCAATCAGAAGTACCAGTACTTACATAGAAACCTATACAAAGTATTCAGAAAGAAACGCTCATTTTAAAGAAATATGTCAGATGGATTTAGAGGCTTTTGCATCTGAACTCTTTATACATATATATATATATATATATATATTAAACCCTAACAATATATATATATATATATATATATATATATATATATCTCTAATAACTATTAATATTTGATGTTGTCATAACACTGAGAAATTTTTTTTTTAAAACAATGTTCTCGGAATGTCCTTGTGTAATTAGCGTTTGATAAACTTTCTAAGAAACGTTTAAATCTTTAAAACAACATTAATTAAAATTTAAAATAAATATTCAAGTTATGTTAATGAAATGTTGTAAAAAAAAAAACATATTTTGCAGTCTGTAAATAACATTAAACAACAAGAAAACCGGACATTTTAACGTTCTTAGTATATTTAACAAACATTCAGATAACATTATATTTTGGATGAAATAAAGTTAGTTATGTTTTTGTAACCTTTGAATAACGTTATAATCACAACAAGAAAACTGAGCATGTCAACGTTTTAGAAACATTTTAAAACAATGTTCTTATATGTACTTGTTTGTTACCTGGGTTAATGTTGTCATATCGTCACAGTAGAGTGTAAAGAATGAACAGTAATGCAAATATAAAAATAGATCTATGCACTTATTTGATTTGTAATATAAAGGTTTCTGCCTTTAAGAAATTAATAATTTCAAGAAATCTGTTTCGAAAGAATAAACAACATTAAGACTCCAGAGCACTGTAAAAATCTAACTTCAGTTTTGTATTACAAACTCAGTTTTTATAGATTTTTAGTTTCAGCTTTTAACATGAACAAAGTTGAGATAACAAGTGGATAAAATAAAAAATCAAGACCAATTTGTATGACCAAATTAATATTTAAAGTTGGGACAACTAACAAGTTTAAGTTTGTTATGAGAGCCCACAAACGATGCGCAGTTTGATCACTTTTTTGTCATCGGCAGCTTTTTGTCATCATTAAACTTTGAGGAGTGAGGCACTGACAAATGACGGTCAATGGGACATTACAAAGTGATGGCACTATGGAGTCATGTGCTTTTTTAAAATACATGTTAATTGGTTTAACATTAGATTATCAACTCGAAATAATTTGACTAAAAACACCCGAGACTGGAAATGCAAAGCATCCTTCCGGTTAACAGTCAGGCGTGACATCCGCGTTCAGAAAAAAAAAAAACGTCTATACAACGTCATTTTCATTCTCCCACTTGGTCTTCAAATTCCCTCAGGCTGTGTCAGTTTATTCCTACATTGTGAACACTCCGGTAAGTGTTGTTCTGTATGCATCAATTTACAATATGATTTCAATTAAATTTGTTTACAATATGCATTTCAGCACAACACGTGGTAGCGAGTTAGTTCAGTTTTCCCGCCTGGTCTTAGAGTTGCCTAGTAAAAACTGGTTTATTTTACACTAATGGGGTTGCATCATGGGGTTAATCACATGACCAACTAGATATTAATCGGATAATGCCGCAGTTATCAGACCAACACCTTTACTTGTGAAATAATGTTTATGTGTTTACGTGTAACCTCAGGCCGTATATTGTAAATTTCCAAATATTTACTTTATAATAGCTTAACGTAAACAAAGGAAGTTTGTCGTATGACCTCATTTTTATACCTCAGTACGTGTGTATGTGACAAATATCTGAGATTGTTATGTTTTAAGCCTCCATTTGCTGACTGATTTATTGTCCGGTTCTTATCGTCCGTCCACACGGAGCTGCATAAACAAACTCCAACTGACTCTCATTTCCCCCCTATTTGCTCAACGATCTGTCAATGTTTACGCAGCGTTTAATTGATGACAAACAGTTTGTTTGGCCTGTGGCTGCACACAATCAAGCAAACGTGTGTGATAACGCATGTGTGCATGCGTGTTTATAAATTACTGTCATACGAACACGGTTACGAACGCGAATGTGTATAGGGCCGCGCACGGCCGAGATGTGTCAGGGGAAGACGCACACTCCTAGAAGTTGTTTATTGACTTTGAGTCTGAGGTTTTTAATTGACAGTATCACTCTTCATTTATCTCGTTTGCTCGGTGAATGAACTGAAGGGGTGAGTCTCTTTGCCTTTGTTCCAAACTCAAACTGCCTTGACTAAATAAACAGCAGCCTTCTAAGGGAGCAGCCTAAATTAAATAGAACAAGTGACTGATTTAAAAACGCCACATGTACACGCACATCAGCTTTAGCATGCTAAATTGCAAGAACGATATAATCATCCCACACGGAAATAACCTATATAAACATATATGTTTTTTATATAGGTTTTGATATAGGTTTTTAATATATGTGACATATATAAAATTGGCCGTTTTCCTATATTATATGTACATATATGTGCATATATGTGCATATATGTACATATAATATAGGAAAACGGCCAATTTTATATATGTCACATATATTAAAAACCTATATCAAAACCTATATTAAAACATATATGTTTATATAGGTTATTTCCGTGTGGGTAAATTCCATAACATGCCAATTACATGTGATACCAATTTCACGTGTTCGCACATACATTTTTTGCATTTATTATTTTTTTTTTTTAGTTAGTTCTTAGTTATTGCCTTGATAATAGAAAATATGAGCTAGGCATCATGTATGACAGTTGCCAAAGTGAGATATGAGCTAAAATGACCAGATCCTGCCATGAGCTATATAGGGGACATATCTTGTATGTACATATAGGGCTTTTTTGTGGATATAAAGAAGCAAGACAGGAGACCCATATGGCCTGTATATGCACATATATGCACCTCAATTTTGCCTATATGTGGCATATATACGCATATATGCAGCATATATATTATCATATATGTGCATATATACTGCATATAGGTTTCATATATGCGCATATATCCTCATATAGGTTCTTTCCATGTGGGCATAACAATGCAGAAATTACATTTTTATAGTCTAATTTATTTTAAATAAAAAAGATTGAATTGCAGTTTGTTGACAGCCGTTTGGAGCAGAGTCGTTCTCTCCTTCCTTTGCTCTTGCTCAGATAAGAAATGCTTTAGCTCTCATTTAGTCTCCCTCTGTAGACGTGTAATGACTGTGATTTAAAGTCATCCAGACAATATCCCTGTTCCCATCACACACTTTACCAACTCACACAAAGTCAGAGAGAAAGTGCTAGAAATGGATTAGAAAGCAAATACAGGTCATAGTACTATTAATAGAAAGCTACCTAAAAAAAGGTTTGTTAAAATACATGAATGATGGTGATTTTTATTTATTTATTGGCCCACAGAATTTCAATTTTCAGTCCAGTATAGTGTTATTGGCATATTGCAAAGTAATATTAACAAAAAGAAATTATATTACATATATTAAGCTGACCAACTAAATGTAAATATTATTTTTTATTCACTTGTTTTAGGGACCTTTAGAGTCACCCTTTATAAAATGCCAAATCGTGTCTCAGCTCACAAAGGTCAAAAACAAACTATTACAGACCTTCAAGTGCTGCGTTTTTACAGAAGCACTATAACACAACTCATTCAGTCATGGTTGTTTAAGGTGAGTCACATATCCTCAAGTGTCTCTCAAGAACATGTGGCTTAAGCTGAGAATTAAATACTTCTGTAATACCTCAAATAAACACTGACATAACCATTTATAAAATATGTTCACGGTCTGTCATTGGTCTGCCATCTGGTTGTTGAGTAATATTAATTCATAAACGTTTAACAAATAATTTCTTGAACTGAGAGGGTTGGCGTCCTTGTGGGAATGTTGTTGCTGCTCATATCCTCTCAAGCGCAGATGCTACCTCTGTGCCACGGTTTTGATGTTCTTTATTTATTTATTTGCATGTTTTGTACTCAGCAGTGAATAAATAATCAACTGAGATTGACAAAGTGTTCAGTGAATAATGACCTTAGTCTGTTCCTCACACAAAGCTATGGCATGACTTCATTAGAGCTGCATGGACTATACTTTTACAGTGCTGCTGCATCTTTAAAAGCTTTAAAACTCAATATTGTTAAGTAAAAGACATGAACGCGAGTCAGTGATGACAGAATGTTGATTTTCTTACTGTTTTACAATTTGCATTTGAATGGCAACATAACAAACCAAAAAAAGGTGAGGTTCTGTGAAGTCATGCATGTTTCTGATTTAATTTGTTTAATATAATTTTAATATTTGAATTTTGGATGCTGCACATATTTATGTAGTCCCTGCTTAGACATATTTCAAGGACAAATCTAAGCTAGTGAGCTAAATCAGGTGTCATCTCTCTTTTGGGTATGTCCTTTTTTTAATCTATTTTTTATCCTTTTTATTTTATCTTGCATCTAGAAATTCAAAAAGTGTTCTGTGAGGGTTAGGTTACAGAATTTAGATTTATCTGTATAAAACAATAAAACCCTATGGAATGTCCCCATTTAGTTATAAGCTAAGCAGGCGTTGAGTGTATGGGGATCTATAAGGCTGTGAATGAACTCTTAAATATTAATAAGTGCATTTTCTCAGTTGATTGAATAATTTTATTCCATTATTCCACCCTATAACTGCACTGCATTCATCTTAACATTTATATAGTGGTATTTTCCTTTGACTGAAAATATTTTTTGGTCTGACCAATAAGTCACTATGTTTCGTCCAACACTTTGAGATATCCTCCTGATTTGTCTGGTGTAAAATGCTCAGTATAGTGATAATACTCTGTGTCCTCTGCAGTTCATTCATTAAACAACACTACAATTTCATGAATTTGCAAGATTAAACTACTTCCAAAATGCAGGTTATTTTAATCTTTAGCTCCATTTTAAATGTAATGGTCCAGTAACGTTCCAAATGAGACGCAGGATGAAACAGCAGAACTGAAAAATGAATGTTCACATACATATTGTGGTTTGATTCACCATCTCAGGCTTCCACTCATGTAGGTTATAGCATTTGCTTTTATTGTCATATATGTTTGATGAGACAGTCCCTCATCAATTGGACTCTTCAAAGGTGCATCATAATTTGTGAATGTCCATGTACTGTAGCCAGTGTTTCTGTTATATTGACTGGTTTAGGTTTGCTTGACCGTGTTCTTCTGAAAGCAACAGGATCGATTGATGTCTTTCTTCCTTTAGCTCTCATCCTGAGCTTATGCATTTTAAACAGCCTTGACTGACTGCTTAATAAAGATTTAATGATGGCACAATACAAAGAAAAATAAAGATTTTGTGTTGAGACACAAGTGAATTAAACAAAAACCGAGAGTCTGCATTGATAAATCACAGTTTTTGAGAAACTCATAGACTCTCCTCATTCTGTTTCTGCTACTTCTATCTATCTGTCCATCTATCTATCTATCTGTATTTTTATTTTTCAAGAGATTGATCACTCCAGTTTGGCACATTTGAAATGAAAATGTGATTTCCGTAACACTAGCAGTTATGACAATGAGAGAGAGACAGTAGGATAAACAATTAAATGTAGATTATGTAATTATGTGCCGTTTAGCATGCTTGTGATGTTTTACTCTTTTCCCTCGTTGACTTCCATGATTCTACGAAGACTTGTTGATCAAAATATCAGTTCTTAACATCTGAATGACCACAAACTTGTAAGAAATACCATGACCCTGATAGGCCACATCAATATTAAGTGTGTTTTTCGGATTTACTTAAAAGTGGAGACACCAGACGGATCACAGACAAATGTTAATTTTCTGCACACCTAAAACTTGCGTCATCAACACAGGAAGTCAAGTGGAAAGACAGGGCGGATATTAATTTGTATGAATGAGCCTCAAGGTTGGTGCTGATTTTCAATGAAAGAGCTGCAGAGGATTAAACATGAGCATAAAAATAAATCTCCTATAAAAAGACCCTTCTTGTTCGCCGTGAACGGTGCTGCAGAAAGCAAACAAATGTGCTTGAACATTTAAAAGGGAGAGAAAAACACTTCCATCTTCTGTTGATCCCAAGTCCATGCAAATTCAGGTCACTTCGTACAAGCTATTCAAATTACCCTTATTATAAGCCTACTTAAAACGGACAAATTGTTGACCACAGTGTGTTTTTGTGGTAAATCACTGGCTGCTGACAGTAAGAAAACATAAAAACCTCATGACATTTTCCATTCAAATTGACCAGTGGGTCCAAACTCGATGTCTAATGGCGCTACTGCCTCCTTTTGGCTACATCGAGCTACTACGCATAGGCACTCCTTATTTAGCAGGTCATTAGCAAACTTTTTTTAATCCAGCGAATGTCTCAACAAATCTCACATGTCGTACGCTGTTTTGGAGAGGAGTCCACAGTAGCTGATGCCGAAAGAGAAGCTTCTGAAAGTGCGTGTGCGCGCGCAGTCATCTGTCATTTGCATACACTTTTGCGCCGACACATATTTAATGCAATTTTTCGTCAAGTGAGAGGAAACGTGAGAACTGCAAGGACAACTGTAACACTGAATGCACGTGTCACTGTCATCAGCGTCACCAAGGATGTGTGCTGGATGTGTGTGAGATGTGTGGAAAAAGTACAGAGAGTTTTCCTGGATTTTGTGATATTGTTGAAGTGTGTATAGTGTTGTTCAAACAGTTGAGTCGTGTTGTTTCGTTTTAATTACGGCTGGTCCATAATTTCTCTCTAAACTGTGATCGTGTAAGCTTATTTTTTTATTTTTTTGTTTTTTAGTAAAACAAAAGCATAATGTGTCTAAACATGTTTATCTTATAGTACTAGTGGTCCTAACTCTCAGTAACTTGCTTTTCTGGCCCAGTTAAATTAAAGAGAGCAACCAAAAAATGAAAATTCTGTCATTAATTACTCACCCTCATGTCGTTCATTTTTGGAACACAAATTAGGATGCTTTTGATGATATCTGAGAGCTTTCTGATCCAGCACAGAAGGCAAGGGTACCACGTTCAAGGCCCAGAAAGGTACCAAGAACATCAACAAAATAGTCAGTGTGACATCAGTGGTTCAATTGTAATTTTATGAAGCTACAAGAGTTATTTTGTTGTTTCGTGCACAAAAAGTAATGACTTTATTTAAAGGGGTCATTGGCTGTCCATTTTCCACAAGTTGATATGATTCTTTAGGGTCTTAATGAAAAGTCTCTAATATACTTTGGTTAAAAAATCTCAATGGTTGTGTAAAACAACACCCTTTTTACCTGGTCAAAATGAGCTCTGCAAAAATCATCCCATTCTGAGAGATTGTTCCTTTAAATGCAAATGAGCTCTGCTCACCCCGCCCCTCTCTTGCTGCTCTAAAGAATTGTTTACTTACGGACTGTTACAGCTGATCTGAGGTAAGACGCTCATGTCAATAAACTATCGTGGGAGCGGCCTCTGTTGATGTGACGCCACAATGACAGCCATCTGAGAATGGCTCGATTTGAAAACAGAGATTTTATTTTTACAGATTAATTAAAAACCACTGCATGGATTTTTATCATTATAGGGTAGATTTGTACATACACTGCCAACACACATTAATGTTCAAACAACATGTAAAAGTGAAGTTTGCATCTGATGACGCCTTTAACAATTCTTCTCCCACTGAGTTACAATCTTCTGCCATTATTAAGAGTAAGACAACACATGCGCTGGGCCTTGTTTACGAGCAGAGGAATGTACATATTTTAACTACAGCCACCAGATGGCTTTAGAGCATTACTCAATGGCTCATTTGCCATTTCCACATAGATATAGATCTCTCTCTCTCTCTCTCTCTCTCTCTCTCTCTATATATATATATAAATATTATTATGACACATGCATACAGTCAAACCTGTATGTGGTGTTATATGTGTTTATTAGTGTGTATATGTGCGTGTGTGCTTGCATTTATTCTCCATCATGGATGTGCTGTGGTGTCCCTCGAACCCACAACCTTGGGGTTACCATTAAGACATGACTTTCAACAAAATGATATCCTTAGCCTAAAAAATTACCTACGTGCACGTCGGAATGTTTAACATGGTCATAATCACCTCAGGGGTCAGAATCGAGGGGAAAGAAAATCAAAAGGCTGATGGCTTTTTTATTGGCATTTTTTAATTTAACTGTTATTTTTATATTTTGTTACAGTTATGGATAAAATATGCTAAATATGCTATACACCAGCATATTTTGGTGAAAAGCATTATTATTCTATAATAATTATCTACTTAGAGTATGCAAAAGACAAAGTTACAGTTCATAATATAGCTGTAGTTGTACTATATTTATGTAGCACATCCTTGTGTGAGAAGGCTGTTCATGAGCTCACTGATGCCTATGTATCGATCTCTGTGTTCTGGAGTTTGGCCTTCCTCACTTGTAGGCCAGTATTCAACCCAGGTGTGCTCTCCAAAAATATACTGCAGACTAAAAACAGAAAACAGACCATGCAAAACATATGAATCCATTGTTTTGCATTAATAAGCATCACACTAACAGACATTGAGTTAATGTTTTGCCCAAGTTTGATTTTCATTTCATCAGTCTAACAAATGACTCATGCAGAAATCCTATGTAAATGTCACTATATATGAGGAAAACTGGTGCATTCAGACAGAGCTCTAGACAACATTGGAACACTAGTTTCTATGATGTTATGTTGCATCCTATAAGTGCATCCATAAATTTACTGGGTTGTGGTCCTCCTGTGCAAAAGCAGAAGTACTAACACCTACCTTCTGCCTAGTTTTGGCAGGTCAACAGATTTGCCCATGATGAGGTACGACTTGCCTTTTACCAATCCCAAATGTTCTCTGCAATTGGGACGAGCCAAAAATTGTCTCACTTTCCCCTTAACTTCCTTATCAATGCCTACAGGACAGAAGAAGAAACAATTTTACCAAGACATCCTAAATGTCAGCCATATTTCAAGAGAGTTAAAAACAAACAAACAAACATGTAATTTATTGTATTGAGATGGACACAAGTGAATAATAATAAATTGTACCTTCTCTCAGCACCTGTTCCACCTTCATGTCATATGTGTCAGCTGTCTGTTGCAGATCCATCCCCACCACTGTGACTTTGTAAACTGTCAAACAGTTGTGTTATATTAGTGTTATATCACAGCTGTGACACTGGATCTCAATGGCTGAGAAAGGAGAACGTGTGTTTACCGTAATCCATGCCAGCTTCACAGGCTTTATTTAGACGCAAGTCATCACTGACCAGATTCTTCTTCTGGAAACTGCAGTTTTCTGTATTATGAGATTTTTTTGATATTTACACACACATTCATAACACGCTAACAAAACATTTTTGTCCATTCATAATATATATATATATATATATATATATATATATATATATACTATTTAACTAAATATTATTTGGCTCTATATTGCGAATAGCTTTGATTAAAAATGTCTGGTGAATGAGTATAATTGTAATACCTTCTGCACACTGGCACAAATCTCCTTTACACAGTCTGTATAAAGCACCATCTTCCCTGTCAGGGTGGTAGAACTTTGTACAGCGTGCATCTAACAAAAACACATGCGTTTCATTAAAGATGACTAGAACACCCTTCTAGCACTGTGAGACCATTTTCAAACGAGAGAATCCCAAACACAGCAGCATGTCATACCCAACTAGGAATGTTATTGCTCTAAGAATGTTCTGAGAACAGTGGGAAGTGTCCCATTGGACATTGGATGTGGACTCTAATGTTGCTCTGATGTCAAATTATGGCTGAAAGTAAAAACCCAACCTTTGTTTGATGAAGGTCCAACTTCATTAAATAACTTCAAAAACAGCATTACCAGCTTCACTTATAAACCAGACTGACTATTTCTACCATACATGCACAAAAGGTCTTACAGTGATTAACAGAGGATTACATGTTGATGTCTGTTTGAAAGTAACCGTTTGGTAAGGAGATAATGTTCTAATAATGTTATCAGTAAACATTTGTAGAATTTCCTCTGGTTTGCCTGGCTGTTATAACTCTGTTACAACAGCCAAACAAAATCTGATGTTAAACATCTAAGGATCAAGAGCCCAACTAACGCAAACATTGACCACTGTAATGGATGCTTAAAAATTTAGATTTTTCTCTTTTGGTGATTCTGCTTGTCAACACCAGGTGTCTTCAATAATGATCAATCATCACTTAATTAATGACTAATTATTTCATTAACTTTAACTCCGCTTCAGTGTTAATTTGACACTCTTGAGTTTGGAGCCAAATAAACTTCCGGGAGAGTTAACACTGGGCTTTTTCCTGTGTGCATTCAGTAAAATAAATGTTTTTTTTAAACATCATTTTAAACTTTTCTATTGGGTTAAATGCCATATTTGCTTGCTTTTTGTAATATTCACTTATGTTGTATACGTGAATATCATAAAATAACTTTTTTTTATTACTATTATTTAAATCACTAAATCAAAATCTATTAAGATCATGTCCAAATACACATTCAAAGCTAAATACTGCACTAACTGTAATATAAATACTACGCATATTAGAAAAAGTTGTTTTAAATAGTCATTCATGGATCATAATTGCACATATTATTTAGTACAAAAAACTCCTCAAAATATTATCTAAATAGAACTGAACTATATATTACAATTTTTTTTGTTTTAATAGAAGTAACACTTCAGGTGTTTGTTTACATTTGACTGTCAAGGAGAACATATTAATGCTGTCTCCTTATCACTCCCCAGAATAAAATGCGATTGCAAAGCGTGTAGTTATCAATTCACAATTAGTACACATTATGTTAATAATTACCTGACATAGCTGCGAATATAGTGAAACAGCTGTCTATCCTAAACCCATTCAAACATATTGAAAGCGTGGAGTTGTTTGGAACTATTGAGATCTCCATGAACCACGTGACCGTGCGGCGGCGAGATCAAAGCGTGTCTCAGCGGCTCTGATCCTACTTTTTAGCAAAACATTCTGGGAACTAAAATAAAACTTAAGCTGAAAACATTCCCAGAACATGAAAAATTTCTAGATGGGTACACACTTTCAGCCTTAAACCAGAGCATTTGACTGACCAATGTTCTGCAGTTTATGTGCTTTCCTGTTGTACAAATCTGTTATATGAGTGACTTGTATTGATTTATTCCTTCCCCTCTGTACTTGAGTTTTTTTTTTTTATCATTTGTAAATCATTTTGGCTGAAGATACGATGATATGATTTTAAATGTCCATGTAAAAAGACGAGTGGGTGTGTGTGCTGCTCACCCGGTGAGTAATACTCATATATTGTGACCGCAGCAGGTTGTAGCAGACTCACATTAAACATCTTGTGCATTCTGAAGGAAATTATTTGTGGATCTTTACGCAAAACCTAACAATACAGAAACCAAAGCAAAATAATGATTGTCGTGTCATATCTTACACTGGAAATAATAATAATAATAATAATAATAACAATAACAATAATAATAATTAGTAAATTAAAAAAAAAGCATTTACACTGATACTTTTCTTTTTGTGTGTTGCATAGCTGACACAAAGCAATGTCAATTATTATAGCCATAGGCTATATATATTACATATGTCCTTTCTTTTGTGCTTGTAATATCATGTGAAATAAGACTACAATATGTTGGCCATTTTATATGGCTGTGCAGTAACTGGATATTAATGGAGCACTTTGTCAGCCAATCAGATTTAGGAAGTCAGCATACTTTTCAGGGTAGCCACTGGGATAGAATGATAGTTTGCTGACATACCTTGTCTAAGTAGAGGATGAGGGATCCTTGCTGTGACAGCACTTTGTCCACCTCAAATTTCTGAATGTGTCTCTCCTTCCCTGTGGACAACTGAGGGCAGGAAAATAAGAAAACAAAATCCTCAATGAATGACATGATCAAAATACTTTATGTCCTGTCTGCAAATGTGTGTTAGATTCCTCTTCTAAATACAGTTGTGAAGCATCAGTTTATCATCACAATACCCGGTTAAGATCATTTTCGTCCACGTTAAATCCAGTCGGTAAGCCAATGTCCAGAATAGTCATGGTGGCATCAGTTTTATCACTTTTGTAGCTGTGAAGATGGAGATCAAGAGCAGATTTCATTAACTGGTCTTGTAGGTTTTAGCTTTAGCTTTGTTCTCTCTGTGTTTAAGGCTGTTTTCACACTAGACCTTTTGGTGTGAACCTGAAGTCCATTTGACCTCCAAATGGACTGTTTGTCACTGAATGAAATGTCTTTCTGAAGCGAGTTGCATCCTCGCCAGAACACAGTGAAACCGGAGTCTCTGTTGAAGTCATTATCTATTTACAATGGTAACCAGCTGTCACTAGTACTCACGATCATGATGCAAACATACTGCCAATGTGGGAAAAGTGCAGCAGGATTGAACTCAGCCTCTGACCAAATGAACAAACCAAGTGTGAAAACAGCCTAAATGAGCACATGCATGATACATTACAAATAAAATGGTTTCTTGGCATAACAATTTTGTTAGAAAGTGTTCACATACTAGAAATCCATAGTGAGTTTGTGCGTTTCAATGGCTCCTTGTTTTGCTAAAGAAAAAAAAAAAAAAAAAAAAAACAGCAGTAAATAAATTAAAAAACAGAACACGATTTATGAAAGTATTTTGGACCTTTTATTTCAGAAAGCTTGGAAATTCCCACATAAAGGGCTGGGACTTACTTTCAGGGTCTTTCTCCATTTTAACAGTCAGATCAAAGAATGTACAGTCAGACTTCTTCTCAACAGGTCTGACGTAGTACACCGTCAGAACCTGAAAACAGCAGCAAGTCCTAGATTAGATGTTCAGCTGCTTTAATTTTGCTGTTGACTGTATAAACGCTCAGAAACACTCACTGAGAGAGTGGCTGTTCCAGTTCCTCTAGCAGTTACATTGAAGTCCTTGTCTATGCCCACCTGTTGAGCGAACACAGATGTACTTGAGTCATCAGAATAATCAAATCCTGAAGATTTCATTGATCAAACACTATTAACATAGACAATAGAAATTATGAATGATGAACAGAACTCCCAATTCTTCATTTGATAAGACACCTCAAAACATTTCAACTGACATGAGCAGCAAACAATTTGAATCTAGCAGATGAGCTACTCCTCACTTTGTCTGACCGTGCAACACGACTATTATCATTTCTGAAAAAATATTTGACAGGTCTCCTTCTTCCTGCCACGGACAGCTCCACATCCAAATTGAGGTTTTGTTGGTTTTTTGCCTGCATGTGATACTCTGCCATGGCCTGGAACACCATGATGGTCGCCTAGAAAAGACAGAAAAGCATTCAGATCCTGTCCTGTCACAGTGTTTATCACAGTCGAATGATAAGGTGTTAGTGTACCTGTGTGGTGCCATAACCACCATAGGTAGTCTGTTGTCTTTTCAGCCAGTGCACTGCCTCTCCTGCTTTATCAAAGTCTTTGGCCTTCACAAGCGCCAAAACAGCATATGCCGTCGCCTCTAGTGAGTGATACTGCTGTCCAGGGACAGTCCAGGACCGACCGCCTGTTTCAAACACAAACAGCAATAGAAACACGATTGTCTTGTGCTCCCTCTCTATTTCAAGCAACTATCATTACACCACAAAACTTCTATAATTCTTCCATTATTTACACTTGGGTCTGAGTGAGTCTGTTGCAAAGTGTAAATCCTTTTGATGATTTGTCAACTAGACTGACCTTCTCCTTGGGTGGAGTGTCTCATCAAGATGTCTTTATTGAGTTTGTCGGCATTGGCCATGGCGTAGGATGTCATCGCAACAGCATAAGGATTGGTCAGTTGTGGAAGTCGACCTTCCAAGTAAGAAACAGCCTTCCTCATGCTTTCATGCAGACTCTATAATAGTGTGTGTGAAAGGTAAATATTCTTAGATTTATATCCTTCAACATTTACCATGATCAACTGTTAAAAGGATAGTTCACCCAAAAATTTTAATTCTGTCATCGACTAACTCTCAAGTTGTTCAGAAGCTGTATGAGAAAAAAAAAAATATATATATAATGAGAAAAAAAAATAAAAAAATAAAAAAAATAAATAAATAATAATAATAATAATAATAATAATATTAATATATATATATATATATATATATATATATATATGTGTGTGTGTGTGTGTGTGTGTGTGTGACCCTGGATCACAAAACCAGTCTTAAGTCGCTGGGGTTTATTTGTAGCAATAGCCAACAATACATTGCATGGGTCAAAATTCTATATTTTTCTTTTATGCCAAAAATCAATAGGAAATTAAGTAAAGATCATGTTCCATGAAGATATTTTGTAAATTTCCTACTGTAAATATATCAAAACTTAATTTTTGATTAGTAATATGCATTGCAAAGAACTTAATTTGGACAACTTTAAAGGCGATTTTCTCAATATTCTGATTTTTTTGCACCCTCAGATTCCATATGCTGAAATAGTTGTATCTCGGCTAAATATTGCTCTATCCTAACAAACTATACATCGATGGAAAGGTTATTTATTCAGCTTTCAGATGATGTATAAAGCTCAATTTCGAAAAACTGACACTTATGACTGGTTTTGTGGTTCAGGGTCACATATATATATATATATAACTTTGTCATGATACAGTCAAAGAGCTGTTTTAAGACAGTAATAATGAGATCAGAAAAAAGAGAAAAGCGCCAAACCTGCATGTGGTGAAACAAATTGACTTACGCCAACTGATCCAGCACAAATCCCTCTGCTCTCTTGCATGGCAATCGCAACAAATGCTGTCAGAGAAGCATCGGCGTCTTTTCCCTGTACGTCACCCTGGAATAAAGCACAAATAAACTACATTATCACAAAAAAAAAAAAAAAAACAGTGTGTGTTCAGGGTTCTTAAAACGTCAAATTCAAGCACTTATCAAGCAGTTACAAGGAGCATTTGAAAAATTTCCCACCACTTTACAACTGTGGTAAATTACCGGTCTTGATCTGTGAGTAACAAAAATGTCAAAAAACAAGCCAGATCATTTCCCCACATGAAAAATACCCCTCCATAATCATTGCGTTGCTATATTTTGTTTGTTCGTACTTCAGTTTGTACTGTATATTATTTGATGCTTTACTACTGGGAAACACAGTGAAATAAATAACTGCTTCGGGTTCATTGCATCTTTCTTTTGTGAATACAGACTGACATAACATTCAACTTACCACCATCTCTTGCTGAACTATAGCTGAATCCTCTTTATAGGAGCCGTCAGACATTTGTTTGTGGAGAACCAGCCACTTGAGTGCACTGCAGATCACATTATCTTCTATAGAAATAACGTTACTGGCCATGGTGAAGACTGTGACCACATATGCTGTCAACCTTTAACAGATAAACAGAACAACAGAACTGAATCAAACACATTATAATTATTACTATTATTAAAAAATAACACTGATGTAATATAAAATGCAATACAAGAGAAATCAGGCATGAAACATAAAGACAAGTTTATTTCCCCATAAGCAATGATGTCAAAATGACTTGCCATGTGCTACTCGGCCTGCTTATCCATGCAGAGTAGGATCCATCTGATTTACGGTAACCTAGCTGCCATTGATAACCTCAATACAAAAAAGGATAAAGAAAAATGTTTATTATGTGTATATTTGTCCATGCTTTTACTCTAAAGTTTTTTTAAGAGAGATTATTTTTTTGCTTCACGGGGTTATTCTAAATCATAGTTAGATTCTTTATCACTTAATTTTATTGATATGTATTTATTCATTACTCCTTCATACTATGCTTTAATACAGATTGTTTCAGAGCTGTTTTACAGAAATAAAAGGGGTGAAAAAAAATCATTTGATTCAATGTTGCAAGCAGAGGCAAATTCTGCTGTAAAGACAATAATAGTGTCATTGTTCATATCAGCTGATCCTGCCGTATGTTTATTTCACCCATAAACTCAGCCAGCTGATTTCACCAGAGGTGGAACCAAATCATTCCTTTCAAGTCACAAGCAAGTCTCAAGTCAAATCCCAAATCCTCAAAGAGTTAATGAGATAATTACGTGACTAATTAAATGATGATTGTGCATTAGTGATGAACCCTGCTGTTATTGAGACAGCATAGAAAGGCGTCAATCAATGTGAGGGGCGGGACTATACTATGGGGCGTTTTTGTATTGGAGGTGACGTCACTCACAGTCAACCGTGCCAAATGCTTTGACCGATGGGTGTATTCTGTAAAGGCTCCACTAATGGCAGCTGCCAATCAGTTCATGCATGAACGAACAGACAGTGCAACTTTCTTGGCACCTTAAACATGAAATAATTTGGTCTTTTTTTGAACCCAAAATGCAGCAATTATCCTGTTAACAGCAGAAGCCACAACGGTACACACAATAGGTCAATAATCACTATTAACCAAATGCTTTTCACCTGTATCAACAATTCTCACTGTTTACACTGCAATTGATGCAAGAGTAAACAGACAGTGCAATTCTACACTTATTACTGTGTATTTTTTTCCTCCCTTTTAATCCGTAATAGAGAGTGTGTTGCACCTGCCTCAAGCACTTTTACTGGAATAAAGTTGGTTTCATGAAGTTGGAAGCTTCATATTTACAAATTTCGGGAACATCTCTAAAGTTACATATGACATTGGTATACACTTTTCTAACTTCATTAGCATTTGAAGAGAATGACTTACAGCCATGAAACCAACTGTAAAGTGTTCATGTAGATGTCAGTTATAAATGAACTGTAAATCATATGCAAATATTGCAATATATACATGCATATGCATACAAACATACATAATATATACATGCATAAACATGCATTTTGTATGATCCCTCTTATTTTGGTCAAATAATTCCCATTTTGCAGATTCTGCAAGGTGTATGTAAACGTTTGACTTAGTGTTTGAGCCCATTCGGTACAGAAAAAATAACAATATTTATATATGATGTACAATTTGTAACTAACCCCTACATGAACACTTTACTGTTGGTTTCATGACTGTAAGTCATTCTCTTTAAATGCTAAATTTGCGAATATCGAACTTCCAACATCAAGCCAACTTTATTCCAGTAAATCAAGATCTTGAGGCAGGCGCAACACTCCCTATTATGGATTAAAAACGAGGAATAAAATATACAGTAATAAGTGTACAATTGCACTGTCTGTTTACTCTTGCATCAGTCGGAGTGTAAACATTTGGTTAATAGTGAATATTGACCTATTGTGCATACTGTTGTGGCTTCTTCTGTTAGCAGGGAATAATTGCTGCATTTGGAGTTAAAAAAAGACAAAATTATTTATTGTGTAAAGTGCCAAGAAGGTTGCACTGTCCGTTCGTTCACACAGGCACAAACTGATTGGCAGCTGTCTTTAGCAGAGCCTTTACCGATTACCTCTACTGATCAAAGCATTCACACGGTCGTCTGTGAGTGACGTCACCTCTCAATACAAACACGTCCCATAATATAGTCCCGCCCCTCACATTGATTGACGGCTTTACATGTAGACATCGGAAATTCAAATGCAAAAGGAATTACGATTCCTTTTGAGTTTTGGCAGGTTACATGCGCGGCACAGAGAGAGTGAAAAAGCAGACTTGGCAATTAGTATCGCTATTTAAATATGACAGGCTCATAACTCGCAGTGTTGGGGAAAGTTACTTTTAAAAGTAATGCATTACAATTTTGCGTTACTCCCTGAAAAAGTAACTAATTACATTACTTAGTTGGTTTTTATGGAAAGTAATGCGTTACGTTACTTTTGCGTTACTTCTGGGCAGGGCTTTCTTCTTTGTTTTTAATATAAAACTATTGTATGTAAAAGCCCTTTTACACCAAAAGTGAAATGTATTCACCTCAGGCTGAAAGAAAAGTACATTTATGCAGGAGATCACTCTTCAGCTATAAATAATAAAAAATAAAAAATAAATCACAAATGTTAGTTAATCTAAAGTAATTTTTGCTTATTAATATGGCTGATTTGTATCATCGAAAGTCAGCAGCAAAGACACTGCTTAATAGAATGGGATTAAATACATAAAGGATATTTGTTGTATTTAACATATTTAATTACTGTGGGGTTGCGTCATTCTGAGTTTGCATTTCACTGTTTTTATTCATTTTGAGGAATACTGAATCTGTTTTTTGTGAGTGAAATGAATTAATGCATGTTCACAATTAGTCTAGAATACAGTAACATCATGTTTACTCCCAATTTCCCGACAGGAGACTTGCCAATCAGTAAATGGGAAAAAAATAACTGGTGTTACTTATTTGAAAAAGTAACTCAGATATTTTCTTAGAAATTCAAAAGTACTGCGCTACTGTACTAGTTACTTGAAAAAAGTAATATTATTACGTAACTCGCATTACTTGTAATGCGTTACCCCCAACACTGATAACTCGTAAGACATAGCAAATACAACTGGAAATGGACTTTGCTTTTTCATTTGAAATTTGGCAGGTACTGTGCATTCACGAAAACGCAAACGGTAATGCAAGATTTGCAATTGCATTTGGATCATGTCCCAATCTGTGCGTCCACATATGGAAAACGCAATTGAAAACACAATTTGCTTTTGAAAATAGTCTGGAATATCCTTCTATCGATTTAACTCCACACAGCTAAATAAAACAGGCTGTGTGCTGATTTCTGAAATAAGTATTTCTTTGAAATGTTAGGTTGCACAGAAGAAACCCCAATCTAGGACCTGCCCTGTACAGTTTAAGAATCGGTATACTGATGTAGCAGCAGAGGATTATTATTTTGTTGAGCAGAACTGAGGAACAACTGATGACGTCACAGGTTCAGAGATGGAAAAAGGCATCTCATGATCGCCCACAAGGGGAAAACGAATTTTGAAAATCATCATTTAATTAGTCACTTAATTATCTCATTAACTTTAACTCCTTAAGGCCTTGGGATTTGATTTGAGACTTTCTTGTGACTTGAAAGGAGCGATTTGGTCCCACCTCTGATATTTAGTAATCTTGATTTGTATATCTTTTGTGTCCTGCTGACCTGTGCTGATATGTTTGATGGCTTCATTACGACACTCTATGCCAACAGCATCCCACTGATTGGTGTTGTCCAGATAATGAGTGGCAATGACAGGTAGAGTCATACGGATCATGTTCTGCTCTCCACTACCACTGGGTAGGATAATAAGGCGACCCATAAAGTCTCCACTGATGACCTGTTCGACTGTCTGAGTGATCTCTGCAGCTGGAGGAATGAAAGAGGGATCACAGGCTGAGTCACAAGGCATCTTGGGTTCATTTACATTTGATTTGTAATGTGGTTCAAAGCTTAAACAACACAAATGAATAAGAGGAAAAAAAAACAGCTTATTGGTTTCTATTCACATCAGCAGCCAGTAAGCTTTCAAATACTTAGCTGGAGTTTACTGTAGCAGTTGCAGCGTGCTATAGACAGCATCTAAGATAAGTAAATGCTATTCTGTCTTTCAAAGCACTCGAAACACCACACGCTGGTGACTCCTGCTGATTAAAGCAGTGCAATTGAAGCAAAAAATCAGGGTAAGATATGCCTAAAACAGCTTCTACAAACTAATTGAAAGTGTTTTATTGAAAGTATAATCTGTCAAATGAAATTAAATAAATCATCTGACACTGTTAAATATTAAGTGTGAGCATAATATGCGTTTTTTCACGTGTATACAAAACCCAACACAACAACAAGAAAACGCACACAGACCAATACATTTATTAATCTGTGTTAATGTTAGTTAATAAAGAGACAATCGCTCTGTGTTTGTTCATGTTGTTGTTGCTGTTACGTGGCGTAGTGGTGTCTGACTAGGGGCATCATCGTTTTACAAAATATGCAGATTGGCTTTACACACTCGTTTTCAGATTTATCCACTCTGACAAAAAAAAAAAAATAGTGGTTTCACTCTCCCAAAATGCCAGATCCATCTGGACCAAATCCCTATATAATACTACATTTTTGCATATACAGCTAAATCCTTCTCCGTGTGAATATTATTCATTTTAAGTATACAAACGTCTCATTAAAATATCTACAAATTGATAAAACTGATCTAAGATCAGGTAAAAACCACAGACACTGGTTCAGTGGTTCGCCTGTAGGCTGTACTAACGTTACCTGATTTTGTGATCGGTTGACTGCAAAATTCAAATATTAAATGGAACGATAAAATAACATTATTAACTGGTTACTGGCCACTGCAAATTTTGGATTCTGTTCAGAACTATTACATTTCATTTTGTTTCTGTTTCTGGTTACATTTCTGTAAAAATGTTGTTCATTTCGTTTTCATTTTTTATACCTTGAACTGGTTCAGAGACCTGTATAAAAGTTATGTCAATAACAGTTAATGGCTTTAAATTGTTTTAAATGGTTTTTGCTACAGGTGGTTGCTTGGCTTTTTTATCTCATAAGCTTGCAACATATATTTATTTGTTAGCTACGCATTGTGTGTGTCTAATTAGCGTTACGCCCATTGGCATGGTAGCCCAGGCACACATAGATAGTAACAAATGGCTCTTCGGAGCAGCAGCAGCAGCAGTAAATATATATAGGTGATAGATCTGCTTGTTTGAGGGGTGTTTTATTCTATTCTGTCCAATGTTTATTGTTTCATGTGTGTGGATATATGCATGTCTGCTGATGCAGCAGCTTGTATTTTTACACTCAGCAGCACACATACAGTAGTCAACATTTTAAGTTGATCAAAACCTTTCATCAAAGTTCTCCTAAAACCAAAACAATACCCATACTTGTCTTAGGACAACTTTAATAAACTTATTCGATTCACTTCAATGTTGACTACTGTATATCTGCTTGTATTTCTGTGCATCCTGCTTTGTTTGGGGGTTATTTCATGTTATGTGCAGCAGCAGTATTTCATGCTCACAGCAGCATGTCTGCAATGCAATGTTCTGCTGGCTCTGCCACAGAAGCAGCAGCACGGCAGATCTGTTCTGCCAAGACCAAACATATTAGCATTGTCATGTATATTAGCATGCTAAAACTCTCAGAGAGTTGTGATGACAGTGACTGCAATTATTACAAATCAGCCCCAACATTAAGTACAGTGATAGAATCCTCATACAAGTACTACAAACTTTCCCATGAATGTACAGCAATAGACATTATGCCTTCATCTCTCTCTAAATAAAACTTGCAAAGCCTACAACTTTAAATGAAAAAAAAAATCACTACACATTTACGAAAGCATCTTTTTTTCTTACCAGTAATTGAGATGTATGTGTTAGCAGGTGTGTCTGGCAACAGATCAGCTGGTATTTCAGCTTTAAAAACTAAAGGTTTTTCCCCTGTTCCATTTGGGATGAAAAAAAGAGAACAGCAAGATGGAGGAAGAGTCATGGGTCTCATGCTGATCACATTTTGTACACTTTTGGGGAGTACTGAGCAACAATGGCAGTACAACAGAGTGATGTTATTGTGTGATTCACAGTAAATCTCACCATTCTTAGCAGGATTGAGTTCCACATTTGCTCTATGTAATTGAGTCAGCACACCCTCAGACTGAAAGAGAGAGAGAGTGAGTGAATTAACTACCCATGATGCCATAGTTTATCTACTGAAAACATGACAAACATCCTTTGATATTATATTAACAAATAACCAAATCAAATAAAACAGAAGTGCTAAAAGTGACAGAATTTCCCATCAAACGTACCACCACCTTCAGTGTCTTTTTCACTCCATCAGTGTGGTCAGAATCATATGCTGAAGCTTTCACCTCAATCATGTGATTTCCCAGAGTCATGGGAATAATCACATACGATATGGCTACGCTGGAGTCTTTGTCAACGTTTACTACTGTCCTGTATTTGCCTTTCTTACTGGCAGAGCTGCAAACATTTTCTGTCTCCATGAACTCCACACGCACCTGGTGAAAACAGGTTAATAGAGGAACAGAGTAAATTTCACCCAAAATAAATCCAACATGAAATTTGTGATGAAGAAGAATATTTCTTTTTTAGCACAGGGCAGTTTTCTACTTTTTTTTTTTAATTACTTTAATTTTACTTTGCTGTAAAACAACTGACAAATTCTAACTGTAACTTATGCTGCGTCCCAATTCACATACTATTCACTCTAAATAGAATTTGAAAATAGAATTAGAATGTCCCAAAACGTAGTATGTTTCCCGGATGGTCTACTGGTTAGAATTCAAAGTGCAGATTGATGCAGATTATAACGGCGAATATTGCCCACAACACATTGTGTGGTGGATGAGAATTCGATTAGAACTACAAACACACATAAAGAAAGTGTTAAAAAACTACAAACATGGCAGATATGCATGGCAGATAGAGAAAGGGGTTTGAGTGATAAATAATCACTTAAACAGTTACAGGATGCATCTGCAACAGAGTATTTGTTAGAGATGCAGATATGACGAAGTAGTACTCAAAAGTATGTACTTTCTCTTCACAAAAAAAAAAAACAAAACAAAACAAAAAAAAACATACTTTTAGGGCATAGTACAAGTAGGTGAATTGGGATGCAGCAATTCAATTTTTCATTAAACCATAGAAAATGGTGCATTATGGGTCATTTTTGTTGTTTTTTCGAGAAGGTGGCCTTCTGCAGTACTGTGAATTAACAGAGCTGTGTTTCAAATCACACTCTACACCCTCACCCACTATTCCCTACATGAGTTTATGTTTCTACTTATAATGAATTTGCTTAATTTTAAGAAATAATATTTTTTAGTAGTCTCAGATTAAAAGAGTTTAGAGTATTAATCTGCTCACATTGCTAACACATAATACATATTAGTTTAAAACATGCATGGCAGTTTAATGCATTACAGTAACATACTGTAAAAGTACAGTAAACTACAGGCAAATGTGCTGCCAGTATTTTACTGTTAATTTACAGGACGATTTTTACTATACAGTAATTCTATATACCGTAAAAAA